>JABSTT010001884.1:0-114517 GCA_013339685.2 Hyalomma asiaticum
AGCTCCCGAACACCCTCTGTACAACAGCGTTCGTCCGCATACCTTCCAAAGCACTAACCTTCGTCGAGTTGGCCTCACCATCGCCCCTACCGGATGGAGACTACGTCCTAACGCCTATTCGCGATGTCCTTCTAGCACGCGACATCACCGTGCCGCACTCCGTCGTGACCCTTAAGGATAATCGCATACGCGTCCCCGTTGTAAATTTCGGATTGGCGAAGCAGGTCCTACCTGAAGGCATATCGGTGGCGACACTCCTTCCGGTCACAGGCGACCATGTTACTGCTTTTGCAGCGGATGTGTATCCAGATCCTCCGGCTTCGCACGCGGATACTCTATGTTCCAACAGCGCATTACGCACCATGATTGCTTCGGACCTCCCACCTGACCAAGCAGCCGCTCTATGCCGTCTTTTGCTTTCTTACAGCGATATATTTGACACCGACAATCGACCCCTCGGCCAGACCTCTCTCGTAAAGCACCGTATAGACATGGGTGATGCTGTTCCTATTCACCGCCGACCATATCGTGTGTCTGCCGCCGAGCGAAAAGTTATTCAGGAAGAAGTAAACAAGATGCTCGACAAAGGAATAATTGAACACTCGTCGAGCCCTTGGGCATCGCCCGTCGTACTTGTCAAAAAGAAAGACAACACGTGGCGAGTGCTTAAAACACGTGATGCGAGTGCTTAAAACGATCGATAAAAGAGTACTTCTCTTCACTGTACTACAGCAGTCTAGAATATTTATTCAGGAGAGGAAGCTAAATTTCATCTCATCGTGTAATGCAAACATGCATGATTGTAGACAAATGAATCGCTAGAAAAAAATATGATGATAACCTGCTGGTATCATTACTAGGTGCTCTATGCATTAGAAAACATCGCAACATCCATTGGAGATAAGCATTCATCTTGGAAATTGAGCATTACACCTTACCAAATATTAACTAGTGCAAAGATGTGGTATTGTAAACATAGGTGCCCATTCTAAAGACCTTATGTCATAACACAATGAGTACTCAGTAATGACATTAGAGTATTTCAGTTTGGTTCTTGTGTTACAAGCCAAGAAGTCAGGTGATATCATGGCATTGCCAGAAGGGACGTACAAACTGCCAAACTAAAAACGCTGCTGGTGGGATGAAAGGGGCTGAAGCAGACACATCTTGACAACAGTAACAATTGTTTAGGAAAACACCGAAGAATTTAGGTCTCTTCTGTGTTTTACTAAACAATTCGGACATGTCGCCCTGCCAGCCGCACTCATGTCTGTTCAGCTGTTTGTACGCCCCTTCTGACGTTGCCATGATGCCATCTGATCATGCCTTGTACCAATGTGACCCAGTTTTTGGCTTGAAACACACAAAGTCACCTCTTCCATACTGAAAGTAGCCCTACAATAACTTTGCAGAGTGTTGCGACTTAATCGTTGCAACAACGCATGCGAACAATGTCTCGCGTTGCATAGATAGGCCAGGCAATCATAGTCATTGCCACATAAATCCCTTAATAGGATGGAAGAGAACACCCTCAGGATATTGTAAAGAGGTATTTCACACCAGCTAGATTACATCAGTGGTACCCCATGCTATACTCTCTGCAGTGCCAGCACTGTGGGAAGGTACCTAACCTATGCCACATAGTGTGAATTTGCCTGGGAGGAGTATCAGGTGGCCATTATGTTCAGCAATGACCCCGACTGCCAGCATTGGCTAGTGGAGAGGAGAGAGCCAACATGGCAGCGATAACAACTGGGCTGACGAACTAGGCAGCCCACACGCATGCCCCAAGTTCTGTACAATTAAAGATGTTTCTAATCTCTCAATTAGTACAACATAATTACCTACATTCATCTAATGCATGCATGTGGGTGTTAAGTTAATAAAATAATTTCGGTAACTGCCTAATGTTAATAATGTAGTTACATATTCAATGGCAGAAGAAACATTAGCAAATGGAAAGAATTTCTAAACTCAATACTCTTCAAATGCGACTTGTCTGCTTACGGTGGCTGGCCAAAAATATGTATTAATTGTATAGTCTCAAAGTTGCATGGTAGCTTTGGATCCACTCAGCAGATAAAGTATCACACGGCAATTGTTTAATGTGCTTTCTGAATTCTGGAATAACAAAGGGGTGTTCAGTGACATTAGAATAATTGCAAGCCTGTTTGCATGTTTATTATAGTGCAGAGAAACAGCACATATATTGCCAGAAGTGTAGTACCTAAAAGACACCATGCCTGAAGCATCTGGACAAGAGGACTTTCTTTAGACTTTTTAGCATCCAGGTCAACCGTATTGTTTCCTCAACTTCAGTTAAACTCCTAGCAGCTTTTCCCATGTTTTCTCCACGCACATCTTCTGGTTTGTTTTTTCCATGTAGCTTTATTCAAGTATGTCTAATGTGATGAGTGACTTTACTATGATAGACATTTGATGCTAACAATGCAGATTGACTTCTTGCATGTCCTACAGCAATGTAATGTGGTCCAAAACAGTATATGAACAAGGTATAGAAATATTCATTTATGTGCCTCGGTAAAGAGCCCGACACTTACTTTTAGTGTCCCTGAAATATTCACATCTTTCCACAACCATTTCATGTATTGAACAAGGCCACCTTTGTATGGCTGTTTTAATGAGCATTAGATACATCTAGTACAGCTTAGGTGGCCTACATTGTCGTGCACCCCAAATTTTGCTAGGCTAACTTTTAAAAATATGCCAAGCACAGGTGCCAAATACTTGCACGCTCAGACAGTAGCAAAAACATTGCAAAGAAAACAAGTAACCAATGAATTTGCTTACTATTGTTTTCAAAGAAAACTCACACCAATAAGAACATGGCCTGCCTTGAACTAGTATTTGAGTGGTGCCCTACCATAATACCTAACATATTTTCTTCACGGCTGTCATCTCCATATAGTTGTACTGATGGCTATTAAGAATTGTGGGTGAACTACGTGCTGATCAAGATTAGCTCGAGTGGTATGTAATTAACGACACCCTTTACATTTATAGAAGCAAGTTTATCATGAACTTGAATAATATGTTTAAAATTCTGTTTGTGTTAATGGAATGGTGTGTTGTGTCCTGTTAAATATACATTGATAGCAATTAAATCAAATTTATATTCATGCATACACATTTATTTGTAAAACCACGACAACAAATGACAGATTCCCCATATCGGACAGCAGTGTTTATTTAGCTAGAAGCACACAGCCTAAGCCAAAGTCATGATGGCTTGATCATCATGTGAATGCGCAGCTGCTACTTCTACTGGACCTGTATGAGAAGAAAAATGAAAGGAAACAGATTAAGCATTAAAGAGAAATTGGCCGTGAACTTATCACTGTGTCAAAGCAAATACACCATTATCAGCCTGTTGGCACACATGCATAGGTGCCAGTCTTGTAGAATGAAGCTGTATGCCTAACCTTTTCTCTATCAGCCGCTCAAGAATGCACTCGGTAGCAGTCAAGCTCCACCACTAGACCTGTAGCAATGTGAAGGTAATGTGGACAATATAAATACAGTTTGGTTGCTACGCTACACCAAACTCATGGAAAGCAAATTTCGGGCTAGAATATTTAGGATGTTAACAAATAATCTGTATGAAAAGCTAAGTTTCCAAATTATTACAAAGTTTACATGCCCAAACTAACAATTCCAATGGCAAGGGCACTAGAAAGTGCTTGCATAAATATAAAATAAACTATGCTGGTACATTACTCATGGATAAGTGAACCTGTTAACAAGGACAGCAATAAATATTTCTACAAGTAGTCACCAGCGCTCTGCAAAAGTCATCGGGAAAAGGTGGCACGTCACTAGGTTATGCCAGCCCTAAGGTGATTCTACGAGACATGTGTCCCTGTGTCATGTAATATTAATTGCTGCAAAAAACATAAATGTATGAAGGACAAATCTTGCTGGCAGCACTACGTTTCAGACCTAGGTTCAGATGCTCTGAAGCCGAGTGTCTTACTGACTGAACTATACACTCACCTTATTTTTCTTTATTGCTGTAGGTTTAACAAATTGCGTGATGTATTGAACTAGATTGATGTGCTACAGGCATATCTGTTCAGACTAGGCTGGACTGTAAGCTGTATTCACGAGATAAGTGTAAAAACACCTTGCAGAATCTCCTCTGGGACTTTGCTTTCGAAGAGGGTGCCGCAGTGGCATAGTGGTTACAGCACATGACTGCTTGCCCAGAAGATGCAGGTTTGATGCTGGGCACAGCAGTTGCATTTTGAGGCAGGTGAAATGCTAGAGGCCCATGTACTGTCCAACGCCAGAGCACGTTAAAGAACCCTAGGTTGTCAAAACTCCCTGTGACGCGCGGCATAATCATATCGTGGTTTTGGCAGGTAAAACCCTAATAAATATTAGCTTTAGAAGTGATGGGTAAACGTGTGCTTCTTGCCACTTGTTGTCTCACCTCAACAGAGTATAAATTTGAATTTTGAAGACAAACCAGCTAAAAGCATACGGACACAGAAGACTGCGCACAGCACGAAGCTGGACTATCTGTGTCTGTGTGGTTTTAGCTGGTTTTTCTTCAAAATTATGCACCAACTGGCCCAACTGTCGACGCTCTTGAGAGCATAAATGTTGAAATGACATCCAGTATGCACTCTTATCATCAGCCCATTTTATGTCCACTGCAGGACAAAGGCCTCTCCCAATGCTCTCCATCCTTTCCTGTCCTGTGCAAGCAGATTCAATTTGATGCCTGCGAATCTCTTAATTTCACCACTCAATCTTACTCTCTGTTGTCCATGGCTGCGCTTACCTTCTCTTGGTAACCATTCTGTCATTCTAACTGTCCATCGGTTGTCTAGCCTCCTCATCACGTGAACTGCCCATGTCCATTTTTGTTCTTTACTTCAACTTTTATGTTGGCTACACCTGTCCGTTCCCTGACCCACTCGGCCGTCTTCCTCTCTCTTAATGTAACCCCTATCATTTTTCTTTCCATAGCCCACTGTGTGGTTCTTAACTTCCTTTCTGCACTCTTATATCCTGCACTTGCTCAGGGTTCCATTGGTGCAGAAGCTTTCATTTTCTTTAGTATTCGCCAGCATCTGGTGGTGGCATATTTGGCAATATATTTTCGCAGTCTGAATTTTTCTGATGCGTACAGTGGTCAATGTCTGCTTCACAAGTTGCTCAAGAGGGGGCTATTATTCTACCAAGTGCTTTTTTTGTTTGTTACTATTTTTGTACTGCTGGCACAACACGCTCGTAAGGTGTAGATATAAGCATGGGTTTATAGCTCAGCCTGTGGCACAGCTGCCTCTCCAGTGCTGGCCTCTCCTGAGAAAACAACAATTAAGAGTGTTTTCATGCTTCTCTGAGGCTCTCCTTGTTCTGCTATCACAAGTGGTGCTTGCAGCTCAACCAGAGATCACTGGCTCAGCAGGCCTCGTCCCCTCAATGTTTCCATTGCTTGTTACAAATCTACCATGGCAAACTGAGGACCCATTAAGCACTGCTTCCTTCGCAGCGCATGAGAACACCACATAAGTACAAAGCCGACACCTTAGAGGTGTCGGCTTTGTACTTAATTCTAGCTAGTTCTTCAGTGTCGCGCCAAATTTGCGTGGAAGCAGTGCTCATTCAAGACAATAGCTGGTGCAATGGAAGGTCCCCTAGGAAAGTAAAGATCCACACCGGACATAACTGAATTTCCGTGATTATCATTCATATGGGTTGCCCAGCTGGCTCCACCCGCGAGGATGAGTGGCAGAAAAAGGTGCAACTTTGGGATCGCTTTCGATAATAACGTCAGCGATTTGGCCATGTTTGTACAACATACAACACTGCACACAGTTTCCTCTCTCTCTCTCTCTCTTATGTGTGAAGAACATCGAAACGAGCCAGCTTGTCAGTAGATCATTGAAAACAAAAGAAGTGCTCAGTCCTGTGCACGGCAACGTTAACAAACAAGCAACAATGCAATGGGGAATACTGGTTCAGGTATTTCACCACCGAATCGCGAACTACCAAAATACGCATCATTTTGCCGAGCACAGCTACTCATAATGACACTAGCACGGGTTAACAAAGCAAGCGGTCGTGAGCAAGCACCGCAAGATCAGCAGACACGCGAATAATGCGCAATGCAAGGGATGTAAACAACGCTAGTAAATAAAAACACGCAAAGCATCAGTTGAGCAAATAAAAAGAATATGTTTGAGGCTTACTATTATGTGGCAGAACAAGGCCTGTGGACAGTGGGAGGCAGTAGTAGCAGCACAAAAGAAGTACGGCATGTCTGCCGAGCACAGCAACGGCAGGGCAAACAAACGACGCGCCAAACCGGAAACCAGCTTGCGCGTGACGTATATTTGTGACGTCACATCCATGCGTGGCAGGAGTCGATCCTGTGTGGGAACGTCTACGTAGACGCGCGTGGCAGCAGTCATTGCCTTTCTTAAAGGGCCCCTAAACAACCCCGAGGTCCAAAATTTGTTTTAAAGATATAACTGCGCTCCTGTGCGATGTGAACATGCTCCCGCAAGAATTTTGCGAATAGGTGCAATAATAAAGAAGTTACATGGGTTTAAGTGGCCGCTTGCGTCGGTTTCGTTTTCTCGGTCGGCCTCCCCACCATTCTCTGCCGAGGAGAGGGTAGGCGCGGCGCGCCGTCGTGACTCCGCCCACTTTTGACACGTGACGTGACGTGAGGAATTGACGTCATTGACGCTTGCGCTGCAGTAATAGCAAACAGTGTGGATCACGTACGAATTAAAGCTGTGTGTTGCATGAATGATTTGTGAATGTCTGGTATTGTGGCGTGGATGCGCGGTAAAGTTATGCTTTGCATGACGATCAATCGTTAGCAGGACCGTCATTTGGGTGAATTATTTGCACCAACACACTTGTTGACCCGACGTTATATTGCCTCAGAGTATTGAGCTTATGCTGCCAGCGAAGATGATGATCGGTGTTTTATTGTAAGTGGTCTGTTTAGATATGTGTGTACAAATAAAGAGAGAAAATAAAACTGAAGCTGATAGCTAGGAGCACTGTAACTGTCTAGCATAAAATGTCAGATACCTGGATGCCTTTCTAAAGTAAACTTCGCCACAATACATTCGTGACATTCGGCGAAGCGCACGCGCGTTTGTGTGTGTGTGTGTGTGATGGATACGTAGCTCTGTTATTAAATCTAGTGTGCGTTTCTTAATTATACACGCGCCATATGCTGTCACAATGCGAACACCTGAATTGACTGTTCTTTCCAGATGATACCTCTTTGCAAGTGCCTATATCATATGCGAGGTCAACCTTTAGCATAGTTAAAGCTAGCATATCTTTGAAAAACACTATTACAATGGAATTCTATTACAACAACACTATTACAACAAATGAGGCCTTCGTCCTGCAGTGGACCTAAACATGATGATGATGATGATGCTTTGCTTTGGACGAGAACCTCCTGCTATTTGCAATTGCCAACTGACTCTACCCATCTCCCTAATTTATTTATTTATTTATTTATTTATTTATTTATACGGTCAACCCTTACGGACAATTACAGGAGTGTATTCAAAGCATGATATCAGAAAAGTGCAATAATGAACCACATAAAGCAAGGAACCTGCACTGCTGAAACACATATCAAATTGTAGCCATTGGCAAATTAGCATTCCTTATATATATATATATATATATATATATATATATATACATATATATATATAAGGAATGCTAATTTGCCGATGGTCTCGTTAAGCCCGCCAGGCACAGTGTTGAACTAGTGTATTAGGTATGATTCACACGCCTCCCTGTGGTAATGTGTTTGGAAGCCGGATCGTAGGATTGTGACTCTAAATTTGTCGAATGGGTGTCCAATGATATTTGCGTGTTGTGAAATTGGAAGTTGCGGCAGTGATTCTAAGTGGGCCCTATGGTTATTAAAACGAACTCTGAATGAAGTTGTTTGTCCAGTGTATTGTACGCGACAGACTGTGCATTCTAAAAGGTAGACGACGTTGCGTGTGTCACAGTTGAGTTCACCTTGAGTTTTTGAGGAAAAGGAAGATGCGCTGCTTTGCGCCACGTCAGTGGTGTTAATCACACGGCAGACCATGCACCTCGGTTTGTGACAGGGTGCGCAACCTTTGTTATTTTCGCGTGTCGTTGTGAATGATGTGACTCTGTCCCGTATATTCGCTGCCCGCCTGTAGGCTACACGAGGCGGTTCTGGAACGAGTTGCCGCATTTTCTCGCTCTAGTAATAGGATGTTGTGATGTCTCCGCAAAATGGAATTAATGTTAAGTGCAGGAGATGAATAAGTTAGTATGAGATTGACATGTGCGTTTTGTTTGACATGAGTGGTTTCACAGGTTAAAAGCTTGTTGTTAAGGTAATTGTCGTGTCTAGGAAATTGACTTCCGATGCCGAATATGTAGAAGAAAATGAGATATTTTTATGGACGTTGTTATGATTTGATATGAATTTTAACAGTTAAGCTTCCTCGTGAGGCCAAATAGGAACAAATCATCGATGAACCTTTTGTAGAGGAGGGGCTTTAGTTCGCAGCTCTCGAGAAATTCGGATTCTAGTACGCCCGTGAAGGTGTTTGCATAGTTGGGGCCGATTTTCGTGCCCATTCAGGTGCCACTAACCTGGACAAAGTGTTTGCCATCGAATTCAAAGTTATTGAATTCCTAACCCAGTTTGAAAAGAGTTTACAATGTTTCAGCGTCTACTTTCTTGTCCAGTGAAAAATGTGCATAAGCGTGCACAACTGCCCTGATGCCGTACGCGTGTGGGATGTTTGTGTACAGAGAATTCACGTCCATGGCTCTAGCACTTCGGACAAAAAGTGGCTATATATATATATATATATATATATATATATATATATATATATATATATATATATATATATATATATATATATATATATATATATATGCTTTTAACACAACCACCAGCTTGAAAATTCTTGTCAAAAGTTTCCTTTCAGCGTAAACGGTTGGAAAGTGGGGCGGGGAAGGGGGTTGCCCTGTCCCCTTTGTAAAAATGTTAGGGGGGGGCGATCGCCCTCCCGGTTCTGGGGTCCCTGCGGGTTTGCCTTTGCTAATCCACATCTTTGTTGCTGCAAGGAAGCACGACCCTCAATTTCTAATGCATGCTTTCATTTAAGCAATGCTGTAAACCAATCACTGGCATGAACCACTTAGGTTAACTTGAGTTGAAAATGTGTAGCTGAAGGGTACTTAAGTGTTTGAAATAACCTCAATGGCTTTTTCGTGTAATGTTTAAATTTTTACTTGCACATAATGGTGCTGCTGTGAGTTCCAAACAAAATCAGTGACGTTTACGACACAAATGTAAATGCAGGGAAAGACAGCTGAGACCTTTCCAACTTGCGCACTTCCTGAAAACATTTGAACATGCAATCACCTGATCCAGCACTATCAGTGTTCAGCCCACGCGTAGGTGTGTACAGGGTTCGTCATTGGGGGAAGGTTAGCTGCAGCATATGTACCCTCCTCTTCCTCCCAAATTCCTTCCACAGAGGCCATTTTGGTTAAAGCACAGTGTAATGTAAGGTGTGGGGCAGATTTGGCTACTCCATTCAAGTATAACAAACTACCACCTTATACTTGACATACCATTTAGACTACTTGAGCTGGTGCACACGCCTGTGAGCTCATGGTACGATTTGACAGCCTACAGTTGCAGATTATACCCTACTATTCATCACAGCACGCAGGAAAGGATCCCCCTAGATTGAGACAACGTAACACAATTACTTTAGCCCCATGCAATGACACCATTTGAGACATTAAGCTCGATAAATAGACTGCGTAATAATGTTGCAACAGGTGCCGATGACTTAAGCGCTGTGCCTCTGAAGCATGTTGCGGATCTCATCTCGAAGCCCATGGCTCATATAATTAATTGCATGTTTGTTTCTGGTGTTTTCCCTTCCGATATTGAGCTTGCGCATATATGCCCTGAGCACAGAGATGGTGCCCTGAATGACATTTTGAAATGCAGACCAGTCTCTGTATAAGTAGTGATATCTAAGGTGTTTGAATCTTCCATAAATTGTAAAGAACTTGCAAAATATCAGATAATAAGCAGTGCCCAGTATGGATTCCAGAAAGGGAGATCCACTGAATTAGCTCTATTAACCATAAACAAGAGATACTAGACAATATTGAAAGAAGGCTATATAAAGTTGCATCGTTTCTTGATCTGAGAAAGGCTTTTGATATGATAAAACATGACGTTCTAGAAGATAAATTATTAAACTACGAAATACATGCTGCCGCTCTTCGACTCATTCAAAATTACCTATCCGCTAGAAGACAATATGTTAAAGTGGGATAATGTCAACTGAAACAAGGTGTTCAACAAGGTTTGATCTTAGGGCCATTATTATTTATACTTTACATTAATAACCTATGTGATATCCCTAACACAGAAAAACTAGTTATGTATGCAGATGACACGAATGCCTTCTTCAGTGCTGAATAAATCAACATTTTTCAAAGCACTGTAACCAATTATTTACGGCATCTAGAAATATGGCTACAGGAGAACAAATTTGCATTAAAAGCAAGTAAAACAAAATGCGCTATTTTTAGCCCTAGGAACAAACCATGTATCAGTTTGACTTTCTTCTTTCAGGGCGCAGCGTTAGAGCACGTTCGCAAGCGAAAATTCCTGGGCGTTTGGTTTGAGCAGAGCATGTCCTGGAATGCCCATGTGTCAAAGCTTGCCTCTGAATTACGCAGAACTGTAGGCTGTCTGTGTAAGTTATAGAATCTGGTACCACTACCCAAGTAGCACCAATACGTTATAATAACGTTATTGTTATGTTCAGCTTGAACGCTTGGAAAATATTGCTAATGTCATTTTTTTAACGTATCTCCAACGTTGCATAGAAATGTTTTTATAACGTTTTGCACTACATAAATTAAGCATTCATGAAACGTTTTTACAATGTATGCATAACATTAATCTACACGTTAGAATAATGCTAGACCTAAACATTCATAAAATATTCTTACAATGTATGCATAACGTTGGGCTAAACATTAAGATAACATTACAACTAACACTCTTGAAACATTCACAGAATGTTCAAGTGTGGTAGTACACATTAAATGGAATGTACAGTCAACTATTGCAGTGCCTTCTAGGCACACCAGTAGTCGAGTATACATTTCACCTGATGTAAAAATGACATAATCCTCCGAGCTTGGTTTCACAGCAATATTTTATTAGCGAGCTTGCATAATGCACAAGATTGAAATGATGTTGTACTGAAGTAAAAACAAACAATACAAACATATAATTTTTCATGCATGTGGCCTAAAGCAGTACATCTGTCTTTTGAGGTAATCTTAAACATAAGTGGAAAAATACCCAACAGCAAAAATGAATAAAATACACAAAAAACACTTATGTCGGAAGTCAGATGCCACTTCTCTGATACAAACTCTGTATGCGCAACTTGCGCACAAAATTTACTCAACAGAATGGTCTAAGTAAAAACTGTAGGATGTGAAAACAAATATCAATGAACTAAAAGTAGTGAAAGGTGTCGAAAATGACAGTGTATGTGAAATGTTCTTAATGTGGCTAGAAATACACAAAAGTTCAGGCACCATCATGCAATACTTGACACATTAGAGCACTTAGCGGCGCGGTTGTAAGAGAAATTTGTGCAAAATTGATGCAGTGATTGGCACATACAAGGGAGATGCGAGGGGCACTTGGCGCAAAGGAGATACGGTGAAACACTTGGACCACTGAGGATGTGGCGGAACATTTGGCTAAAATAGGTGACATAGTTGAGTACTTGGTACATTTGTGAAGCAGTAAAGTATTTGCTACACTGGAAACAGGGCAGAGCCCATAGTATGCAGGATAGTGAAGGCTTTAGGCATAGTCACTTGACACAGGACAATGGAGTCGCACAGGTACTGTGATGGTATAAATTTCAACATGAATATTTCAGAAATTGAAGCATACATGCACGCTCGACTAGGTACACAACAACTGCCCACAACATAGTGACATCTGAATATGCATCAAGAAATGCCACCTTAAGCTTGTAGGAAACATTTCTACCATGCAAAGCAATCCGGACAGTTTCTTGATAACGGAAGTGGGGTTTCAGTACATACATATAGCTATGGGTAGCATGGCTTTCTGTAATACTTTCCCATACTTTGACATTGAGGGTACCTTCACAGCAGTGTGCATTCCCCACGTAAGGGCTGTTTCACGGTGTATTGACCCTATGCTGCTATGAAACCACTTTTACAGTTTGCTTACATGTGGAAAAGAGTCTGTTCTTTTCAATTACTTGGAAATTTCAGAAATTCGGGTAGACCATGTGATGCATTCACAGCTCAGTTACACTTCGTCGCCGTACACAAATGATTACAGGCATCACACCTACATGAAAGCTGCACCTGCAGGTTTGGCCAAAGCATACTGCAGTTCAGAACTTTACTATTCCTCCCTTCATATATTAAATTAGTATTGGAAAATCCTCGCATATCTTGTACGCAGTCTCATCCCCTTTACCACAAAAGGGTAATTTTAGAAATTAATGTGATGAACTTGGAGCTGAGATAGTAGGTAACTTATCTTTTTGGCCTTACGAAAGAGCATGCCTGTATATGTACAACCTCATGAATCCAACAGACAGTGAGGCGAAGGAAGGTATAGGGGAAACTGTTTGTAGTTTTTGCCTGTACTGTAGAAATTATAACATAAATGTAAAGGAATGAAAGTGAACGATATTCATCAGCAGCCAACCCATGTTGAGCTCATGTGCTACATGATACCTTTTGGCAAAAAAGTGTTCCACGCTTGCCACCATGGTTATAAGTGGTTACATGCCCACAAATAAATGTACCGAAATACCCAATATAGTGTGCGAGGGAATGCCCACCATTGTAGCTAATTTGCTAGAGCATTGGTCACATTATGCACAGGTCAGAGGTTCGGTCCCTGCATGTATGTTTTTCGTCCACCTCAGGCAATTCCTTTCATTTCTTCATCATCATCATCATCATCATCATCATCATCATCATCATCATCATCCTATCTTATGTTCACTGCACGATGAAGGCCTCTCCCAATCCTCGCCATCCTTGCCTGTCCTGCGCGAGCTGATTCCATATGATGCCTGCAAATTTCTTAATTTCTTCCCCCCATCTTGTTCTCTGCCGCCTACGGCTGCGCTTACCCTCTCTTGGTATCCATTCCGTCGTTCTAACTGTCCATCGGTTATCTACCTTCTCATCATGTGCCCGGCCCATGTCCATTTTTTCTTGTTAATATCCTTCATGATGTTGGCGACCCCCGTCCGTTCTCTGACCCACACGGCTGTTTTCCTATCTCTTAGAGTAACACCCATCATTTTTCATTCCATCGCCCGCTGTGTGGTTCTTAATTCCTCTCTAGCATCTTTGTAATTCTGCAAGATTCTGCCCCGTAAGTCAGTACTGGCAAGATGCAGTAGTTATATAGTTTCCGCTTGAGTGATAGTGACCCTTCCGTTCATGAGTTGGGAATGTCTCCTGTATGCGTGCCATCCCACGTTTATTCTACGGTGGATTTTTTTCATATGGGCGGGTGCTCCTGTCAGTAGTTGTCCTAGATATAGGGATTCTTCTACGACTTCTGATGTCTGGTTTTCGATCGTGAAGACACATTTTTTTCGCCGTGCCACTTAGCATTATCTTCGTTTTCTGCATGTTCATCCTTAATCCTACCTTAGCACTCTCTCGGCTTAAGTCTTCAATCATGTTTTGCAGTTCGTCGCCATCATTGCTAAAGAGTACTATGTCGTCTGCAAATCGTAAGTTACTCAGATATTCGCCGTTAATCCTTAGCCCTGTCTCCTCCCAGTCTAATCTTTTGAAGATTTCTTCCAAATATGCAGTGAATAGCACTGGAGAGCTGTTGTAGATGTCTTCCAGTAGTCTTACGTAGTGCTCGTCTACGCCCTGATTCCGCAATGCCTGCATGACTGCTGAGGTATCGACCGAGTCGAATGCCTTCTCGTAATCCACAGCCACCATAGTCCTCCATAAGGAGAGCAGCAAGATGCCTATAAGGAAGGGCGTAAGAAGGTGACACAATCTCTCCAATGTTATTCACAGCATGTTTACAAGAAGTATTTAGAACGCTGGATTGGGAACAGGTGGGTGTAAGGGTTAATGGGAAATACCTCAGTAACCTCCGATTTGCTGATGACATTGCCTTGCTAAGTAACTCGGGAGATGAATTACAAAGCATGATTACTGACCTTAACAGGCAAAGTATAACAGTGGGCCTGAAAATTAATATGCAGAAAACTAAAGTAATGTTCAATAGCCTTGGGCGAGTACAGCGATTTCAGATAGCTGGCGAGGCACTGGAAGTAGTTAGTGAATATGTATACTTAGGCCAGGTAGTGACCCCTGATCCGAATCATGAGGCTGAGGTTATTAGGAGGATTAGAATGGGGTGGAGTGCATTCGGCAAGCATTCTCAGATAATGAATGGTAGCTTACCATTGTCTCTGAAGAGGAAAGTGTATAACAGCTGCATCTTACCGGTACTCACCTACGGCGCAGAAACTTGGAGGTTAACTAAGAGGGTTCAGCTTAAATTGAGGACGACGCAGCGAGCTATGGAACGGAAAATGGTAGGTGTAAACTTAAGGGACAAGAAGAGAGCGGTGTGGGTTAGGGAACAAACGCGTGTTAGGGACACACTAACAGAAAGTAAGAAGAAGAAATGGGCCTGGGCGGGCCGTGTAATGCGAAGACAAGACAACCGTTGGCCGTTAAGGGTAACGGAGTGGATTCCTAGAGAAGGCATGCGTAGCAGGGGGCGGCAGTAAGTCAGGTGGGCGGATGAGATCAGGAAGTTTGCGGGGATAAAGTGGGCCCAGTTAGCACAGGACAGGGATAATTGGAGAGCTATGGGAGAGGCCTTTGCCCTGCAGTGGGCGTAGACAGGCTGATGATGATGATGATGATGATGATGATGACCACTGGAGAAATTTTATCTCCTTGTCCAACACCTTTCTGTATTGGGATTTTCGTGCTTTTCCTAAGGAGGAGTAGGGTGGCTGTAGAATCTCTGTAGATGTTGGCTATTGTGTTTACGTAGCTATCACATATTCCTTGATGGCATAATGCTGCCAGAACTGCTGGTATCTCTACCGAGTCGAAAGCCATAGAGAGGGGTTTGTTGCATTCAGCGGATTTCTCAATTGCTTGATTAATCGCATGAAGGTGGTCTATGGTGGAGTATCCTTTTCTGAACCCTGCTTGCTCTCTTGGTTGATTAAATTCAAGTGTGGCCCTTATTCTGTTTGAGATAACCTTGTGAATATTTTGTAAAGTGCTGAGAGTAGACTGATCGGCGTGTAGTTCTTCAAGTCTTTTATATCTCCCTTCTTATGTAATAATAGAAGGTTTGCGTTTTTTCCAGCTGACTAGTATACTTGAAGTCGTGAGGCATAGTGGGTATAGTATCTCAAGCTTTCTAGTTAGAAAGTCTCCTCCATCTTTGATCAAGTCGGCAGTTATGCCGTCTTCTCCAGCCACTTTTCCGCGGGACATGCCCTGAATTGCTTTCCTAAACTCGTCTGCAGTGATGCATGGAATTTCGGAGTCCTGTTCGACATTTAATACTATCATGGTGGGGAGACTCGTATTTGAGCTGTATAGTTCGGAATAGAAATCCTCGGCCATCTTGGCTATATCACTGAAGTTAGTAAATGTTCTTTCCCGCACAAAGCTTCCTTTTAGTTGTTTTGATGCTGACTCCTTTTCTGACGGCTGCTTCTATTTCTTTCACGTTGTGGTTACGTATGTCCCTGATGTCTGCTTTTCGGTCGTGAAGACATTTTTTCGGTGAATTCTATCTTGTCTCTTCAGTTAGTTATTCTTGTGGGTTGGCATTGTTTGATTAAATTTTTCGTAGATTCAGAGAGCTTATTCATATTTTGTCTCAGTGCTTTGCCCCCTACTTCAATTGTTGCTTCGGTGATCAGCTTAGTAATGTCTTCGTTCATCTTCTCTATATCCCCATCTTCTTCCTGTCCTAGAGCCTCATACTTGTTCTTAAGTGCAATTCTAAATTCTTCTGTTTTCGCCCTGACGGCATCGAGGTTTGCCTGTTTCCGTGTGAATAACTTTGTCCTTGCTTGCTTTAGATTCAGTTATCTTCACCCTTACTAGACTGTGGTCACTAATTTGTACATTATTAACTACTTCCATGTCGTACTATACCTGGATCACTGCACGTTGTGAAATCTATTTCGTTTTTTTTTGTTTCTCCGTTGGGGCTTTTGCACGTCCACTTCCTGTTCTTACGTTTCTTAAAGAAAGTATTCATTACAAGGATGCGATTTATTTCTGCGAATTCCACTAGAATCTCTCCTCTGCTATTCCTATCTCCCTCTCTGTAGGTCCCGACTGTCTGTTCTCCTCTTAGTTTCTTTATTTTCGCATTGAAGTCCCCCATAACAATCGTATATTGGGTGTGTACCTTGTTCATTGCTATTTCTACTGCCTCGTCATTGTGGCTGGTCGTTGATGCGTAACCTCGTACTAGTTTTAGTTTGCATCGCCTATTTAATTTTATTACGACACTTGCTACCCTTTCATAGATCCTATAGAATTCTTTAATGTTACCCGCCATGCCATTGTGTATAAACCACGCCGTACTTGTGCTTCTCTGGCAGTCCTCTGTAGTAGAAAACATGCCCTTCATTAAGCGATAAGTGTCCTCCTGGTTTCCTAACCTCACTAAGGCCACTGATATCCCAATTAATACCCCTTAATCCTTCGAGTAGTTCAGCTAGTCTGGCTTCATTAGAAAGAGTTCGCATGTTAAGAGTCGTTACGTTTAATTTCCAGTGACAGCCTGTCTGAGTCCAGAGGCTTTTGAGTCTTTTGCTCCGATACCCGTGTGGCTGCATCCTCGACTAGAAGCTCGGTTGATGTCGTTGGTCCAGGGTTTGGTTGGTTCGGTCACTTGGGAGGTGTTGGCCATGGCGTTGTACTAGGGAGGCCATTTCCTGTTCTGATGCTCAGGTGAGTTACGCAGATGAGCTACGGCTGTGGTGACAGCCCGTACGCATCATTTGTCCAAATGCTCCGTCGGGGGCGGGGTCTTTCAGAGGGGTTTTAGGGTGTGGTTAAGTCAGGCGAGAGTATAATTGTTAAAGGGAAGTAGGGGAAACGAAAGAAGATACCTCAGAAGCACAGAGAAAAGACAAAAGATACAAAAAAAAATTTGCACTCGAGGATTCGAACTCGGGACCTCTGGGTCTAACTACAAAAGCATGACCAAGTCATCTGGTTTGCCAGGTTGCCGATGTGTTTAAGCAATGCCTCCTTTGGTTTAAGAACAGATTCCTGCTGCGCCCTCTCGCGAATTGTGATGCGATGAATTTCAACATGTCCACGATGCAGCAGTTTTGCTGATTTCAAATACTAGGAAGGCATGGCTAATCGTCTCGACTGCTTCGCGTCTGTTTCCGCCGTATTCCTCCCGCCATCATACACAGTGCGCGTCTTTATCTGTCCCTTTTTCTCTCTCTCTCTACCGCGGCAAGGTGGTTGTCTCAGGGAGATAGAAAAAGGGAGGGCGGGGGGGGGGGGGGTGTAAACCAAGAATTGGGAAAAGGATGCGTAGCAACCTAGCTCGCACTCGCGGAAGCGCCGTGATAATAAATTCTATGTCAGTTGAGCGTTACAGCCTGCGTCGCAATATGTTGAAAGCGGTTGCTGAATTCTCGGGAGTGCTACGGCCTTGTATTTAAAGAGAGAAGCAAAACTTCTCCTTTCATTTATGTTGCAATTAATGCACTACAGATAAAAGCTACATATAATTTGCCCTATGCCTTCTTGGCCTCACTGCGAATGGGATTCATTACATTGTGTCTAACAAACGAACGAGCCTTTAATCAATTTCCCTCTCGTTATATATGTACACAAACCCCCCTGCATACACACCTTTTCACACAAGAGGGCCGTCCCCTGTCAGGGGTTTGCTTGAGCTTGCAAACATATTACTTCTTTTACACTCTGAAACCAAGTTACAATGACCATTGTGATGTCATTTATATTGTTACGTGGCGATTAAGGACGCTGACCTGCAGTGGGGTGTACGGTTACAGGGATCTGAAAGACACCCAAGAAAGAAGACGATGATGTACCTTGGGTGAGCGTGGTGTGATATGCGCCGGCTTTTCGCTTGCTTTAAGCGGCGACACACCTTAATCACAGCGTCGACGGTCGCTACGTTATTGTATAGAAGCAGAATAAATGCATCATCTGCAATGCCCTTAAGTATGTGAGAGACTTTTCCAGTCTCGGACATTCTCTCATCGGCTTTTTGGCACAAGGCCAGTACGTCCTGGATATAGGACAAGTATGGCTCTGTTGACTTCTGGGTACGTACCGCCAGTTGTTTCTCAGCAGCGAGCTGCCTCCCAGACGGGTTCCCAAAAAGGTCGCGGAGCTGTTCTTTAAAGGTATCCCAGCTGGTAATATCTTGCTCGTGGGTCTCAAACCAGACGCGAGGAGTCTTGTCTAGGTAGAATACCACGTTCGCTAGCATGACATTTGGATCCCAGCCATAGGTCTTGCTGACGCGCTCATACATCCCAAGCCAGTGGTCCACGTCAACGTTGTTTGCGCCGGCAAAGATACCGGGATCACGGGGTTGTGATAGAGCGACGTACTGAGTTATGATCGCTGGTGGCGACGTAGCTGAAGTGGACGGAGGTGTGTCATTGCCCAGAGCCATGCTTATAGACTCGAGGTGGCGTCCACTGCAGAGCTCCCTCGTAGAAGGTCGAAGGGCACCCAGCACCTCCACCAAAAGTGAAACGGAACAGAACAAACGGTGGAATTATTTACAGCGCTTGTATTTCACACTGACCAAGCTGGGGGTCACACCACGCTCACTCAAGGTACAACATCGTCTTCTTTCTTGGGTGTCTTTCAGATCCCTGTAACCGTACACCCCACTGCAAGTCAGCGTCCTTAATCGCCACGTAACAATATTTTGTCCCTTCAAGAAATGGAACCTTGATGGCCGCACCAATCAGTGGTAACTGCTGAGAATTATGTTCATGTGGTGGCCTGTACAGTGAACATAATCATTGTCCTGATATTCTCGCATGCCTCGGGCCATTGTTTCAGCATTCAGAGACCAGTAGGTGGCTTCTGCAGAAAAAATGTCTAAATAATGGTCGCATTTTACATTTATTGAGCTTTACATTTACTGCACAGACAGCACTGGTGCTTTTTGTGATTAAATGCACAATGTTTTATAGAGCAATTATGGTTGCCCAGTTACATTTTACACCTTTTTCCCGCAGAAGTGGCATAATTACAAGGAGCTTTCCTGCTTGGCAGAGAGATCAACATTACTCAAGAGAGAAAACTCCGGAAAAGGACTAAAGAAAAAGACCCATCTCAGTTGCAGAACGAGAGCATTGCTGCAGTGATCAAAGTATATTGGACAGAAATAAAGTTTCTGCATTTTCGCAATGATCCATTGGCCAGCTGGCTTTTCTGAAACTGCGAAATAAAGTATTTATGGGAGACAGTGATTTAAGGATTAATTTAGAATTTCTATTTAACTGAAGAATTTTTTGGTGGTTGTGAGGATTCAAATGGAGAGGGGTGTATAAATCGCTGCATTCATGACATTCCACTAGATCACATGCACACATTATGGGGCAACTTAAAATAGTGCTGCGAGGACTAAAGGCCATCACATGTCACATGGGTGGTAATGTGTAGCTTTCCAAGGAAATTAAACTTAAGCAGGATGAACAAATATTTTTCAACTAATGTGGAGCAGTTGTAGGTATAGAGCTTAGCAAATGAAATACGGTACTCAGACTACGTGGTGGCCAGTGCACTTCGTGCTACTGGGGCGCACTGGGTGATCACAGAGGGATCTAACTTAACACTTCAAACAGTGTCCTACTTTCACCGAGCACTGCAACAAATTAGTTCAGTGTGCCCAGCGCAAAACTATGATGTAGAAAGCATTGGCAGCCATGTGCTCTGAGTATAGAGTTTCGTTCACTGAGCACGATACACTGCTCCCCTTCAGTTGATAGTTGGCGTTCATGTTGTCCGCTTCTATTCTCTTCTATCAATGTCCTTGTGCCTTACTTTTAGCATTGGGATAAAAACTGTTTCGTTCCTTTTATTACAGACATAGAAAAAGAATGTGAATGCTGACGAGTGTGAGTTATTTCTGGTATACCAGGCTGCTGTACAAAGATGACAGGAGCGCACCATAATGCTTCCTGACAATTGGAAGACGATGACATCGAAGCCACTCCCCTATAAAAAGACATGGAATGCACCAATTTTAAAAACTGTCATTCTGACTAGACCCGAAAATGTGGCTTCGAGTTGATAGCAGAGAAATTGCTATTTCAAGTTGGTAAAAAGACGAAGCACTTTGATTGCAGAAAAAAATGGCATACTTTAACCTAATCAAATATTTAAGGTAAAAAGATGCTGTGCTTTCAGGTGCAGTATAAGGCAACATCTTTATCCATGATATGAATAAACTGGATGCCACGAAGCAAGACAGGCATCAATTTGAAACTGCGGGCACCAGCGGTGAACTACTGTACATGTCATGCTTTTTGTAAATCCATCTTGCAAATCGCACTGTGACAGAGAGCGGAAGCCGCACTGCTGGTGGACGAACTCATTAGTACTAAATGTAGTCATTCTCAGTTTTACCTCGCAAGTGATGGTGAGTGAAAAAGCATGTCGTCTCGTCAACAAGGCACCTTGCAAGTGATATCGATAGGCCACAAGCAAAGCGCTGTTGCTCGTTTTCAGATACAGGTAGAGTAGGAAGAAGCTATCTTCGATTTACATAAGGAAATGGCTAACAAGCAGAAGCCTGCTGCAAGACGTTTTGAATTTGTGTAGCTGAACGATATTTCATAGCTCTTCACAGTTACCTGTGTGACCACCAAAGGTCTCCTCACGAATCCACGGGGCAAATTTTGGTTATAAACTGGAGGTCTTTAAGTGCCCCGTAGGGAGTCTTCTACCCCAAGAATATTTGAATTTGAACTATAATTAGCAGATGCACAAATGTTTCAACCGTGCGAAACCAGGATTTCAGGAGGCGAGGGTCACCACCAGTACCATGCCCTCACCGCATAGATTCTGTGGGGTGAAGGAACAAAAAGACAAAAAAAAATACGGCGAAAAGCGTGAAGCTGTTTGTCCGCTCCGAGGACTGCTGCTCCCCAATTGGGCAATTCATGGTTCAGGCTGCCAACATGGTTTCTAGTGATGCAGAGGTGTTCTGTGGTCACGCGGCGACCCGTCGCAGTACGGAGCATAACCCTCTCCTCTTAGCGCATGATGCATATGAGAAGAGAGGAAGCGACACTCAATTTGAAAGTCGAGTACCTTCCACGGTGCATAGCAATGCAGTTCTTGGCAGGCATGATCGTGAGCACACAATTGCATTTGTCAGCTCAAAATGGCCAGACCTGGTGAGGGGCCCTTGAAGTCGGGCATGGTGTATGGTAAAATCGAATTGCAAGGTTCCTGTTTGATCAATACATAATGGCAATGGTGTTGGTTGATTCTTTGAACCTTTACCAAACACATTGTCACGAAGTAGAAAATGTGGTGGCCATGACAATGGGCAACGCAAATCTCTGCTCCCACAAAGGGCATGCCACCTACATGAATGCAGAGATGAAACTTTTGAAATATGAAAGTGCCCAAACATACAGTTGTACACAGCAGCATCTACAGAACTTCAACCTGCACAATGTGCAGGTGGACACTCAATTTGATTAGCTTAATGACCATTTATTTTTTAGAAAGGCAGGACACAAAACGGCTGTTTTCACACAACTGCTATCTTGCACTGACCAAATGGCCCTCAGTTGCGACTTCAAGAGTTGCTTCCAACAAAAGCCCTCCTGTGCACTTTGTTTTCATTACGGATGCTGCAGCTCTAATAAGTGAAATGCAGCACATAGGAGCAATTGTAGCACAATTTCCATAACTGGCTTTCTTACAGTGTGGCTTTGCTGTGGCACGAATATTACATTTGAGAATGGAAAGCATGTGCTGAATCTCACAGGTAAACTTGCTTGTCAGGAAGCCATAGTGTGTTACGAGGTAACACATGCCAGTCCCATCTTAATCGTCTTCCAAGTTTATGCAACCAAGTGTTCGGTTAGATTGAAAACCTAGGGCACCGCAATCATACCACACATTCTTGCTTGAAAAACAGCCTTTTAAAAATTAACTGCATCTTACACAGTTAATTTCAAAAGATGCAGTTGTGAAAGATGCTCAATGTTTTTATCAGAACTGCGTTTCAAGTTCGACTTGAATTATTTATGAAGACAGTTTCTTATTCTGCTGGTAAAAATTTATGCTTTCGTTCAAATTGCTTTTACCACGGCGGTGTATAAGAAGCTACAATCTATTGTGCATGATCATCCTATGTATAAGGGTAATGTCACGCTGGCATTCTGCCTTTAGGCTTGCCATCCTAGACCACTTTTTTAACAAAGCAAAAGGAACTGCGCGGAAAACCAATAACCACATAAACCAGACACGGACACGGGTGCAGTGTCTGCGTCTGGTTTATGTGGTCGTTGGTTTTCCGCACACTTCCTTTAGTTTTGTTAAGATGCACCAACTCACACAACAACAAGTTCTTCTAAACTACACTTTTTTTCTGAGCTCCTGATAAATAAGTAAAAGAAATTACAAACATCGACAATATAAACCGAAATGTCATGTAAGCCTGTGACAATGTGAACTCACCGACAAGTGAGAGCCTTTTTTATGGACTATTTTGTTGTTTCAGCTGTTCTACAGAGTGGCTCTGTAATATTAATAAAGCACATAGTCACATCTAAACAATCACTGAAAGAAGCTCAATGTTACTCAATTTGCTGTGCAGAAATAAAAAGGTAACTGAATGGCTACTATTTTTGACAATCCGTATGCATTGTTCTTTACTCTGCTAAGTAATTTTGGACATCAGCAGTCTGTTGAATGTAAAAACCGGCATCTTCGCATGTGTTCTTACACATGCAACAGAACATGTACACTGTACTTGTCTACAAATCTTTCAACATGGCAGGGAAGCTTATTGTAACTGCCTCACTGTGGCTCACATAATGTGACCTGTTTATTGACGAAGGCAAGGCTCTTAATAAGAGGACGGGATCATTATACAGTTTCATTAGAACAGCAGACCACAGCACCTCCACCTTTGCTACTAGCATGCACAAGGCATATAAAGGCATTCTCACGGTAGCATGGTGTGTGGCAAACCTTTAACGCCTGCATGAACTCGAACCAGGTTGACCGTCGAGGAGGGCCAGGAGGGAAGACAAGGGGACATATATAACAGACACCAAGCGTTTAATAGATTTCTACGGGTGAGCGAGGCGCTCAGAGGTACGTTACAAATGTGCGCGGAGCAACGTACTGGAGCGACTTACTGGGTGGCGCGTTCTCTCTCCCCTTTTATACCCTTTCATGAAACGTCCCCAGTGTTCATCACGACTCTCACCTGTTGGGACCTGTCATTAGTTCAGCAGACGCACTGGCGCCTTGCGGGTCGTCGGCAAATGGGTGGGGCGGGTTTCTGAAGGAGGAGAGAAGGGCACATACACAGTACACATGCACAATCGCCAGGTGCGACGAGCGAGTTGAAACACGCTGGCTCGGATGCCAGGGTTCACAGGCAAACACCTCGCTTGGAGTTCGTTTTATGTGCCGTTGCGCCATTTCAATCGTAACAGCATACACAGAGAAGTCATGGCAGAAAGCCTGCCCATATACTGCTTTGCTTTTTGCTTGAACGCTGGTGCCACTTGCATATTTAGGTTGTCTAGGCCATGACATTCTCAAGATGCGAACCGTGGAAAGTGGATTTTATGCTGCCAGGGCTGACCGTTAAACTACTTTATAAGTTCGCCAAATCCAGAACACACACTGTTGCAGCATGCTGTCTTGCAAATAAATGGAGGCAAAAATCTTTATTGAACAAGTGAGTTTGAAAAGACATGGGCCACTGCGCAGCCCTCATTTTACGCATCAGTGTCTAGACAACACAGGGCCACGGCACTGTGGTTCACACAGTGAAGTTGTATGTCCGGTTCCTGCGATGCAAGAAGGGCCGCCCATTTCTCCCATGTTCCGGTGGTAGGCTGTTCTTGCCAGCAACAATAGGCAGGGCAGCCAAACAACATGTAGTTTAAAGGCAGCGGGTGATCTCCAAAGACTGCTCTCCGGAGAAATGGGACGGAAGTGGGACAGGACCTGAGGGATGGGAAAAGTTTGGTATGAAGTCACCTCCAAATGATTTGATGGGACTGGGAAAGCTGAGGTCGTGAGGTACGTAGACATGATGGGCAAGGTGTGCTTGTTGGGTCAGCTGAGCAAAAATGTGTGCCCGCTCTTTTGAGAATTCTCGGCTATGGTTGCCATTTGTCCGAATAAGAGGTCCTTGAGCTGTTATTATAGTAGCCTCATTTTTGTGATTGAAAGAGTGAGTCGCCACCCATACGAGTTCAATATGCCTGTCGAAATTTATGGCGCACATTCTCAATATATGCCATGCATAATGGTTATGCTACTAAAGGCAAAATTGATTACAGCTGTTTTGCAATCTCTAATCATGTATGTGGCACTGGTCTGGGCGATGGCCAAAGATTTCTCCATTTCTGCATTCAGTCAGAACATGCTCCGTCGTTTCCCTGTCTTCCTCACAGCACATGCATTTTTCTTCTTTACTGAATTTCGCTTTATAACTTCTAAGGCAGCTCGATCTCGCTTCAAACAGTAGAGCGCTTCCTCTTGAATTCTCATACAATTCCTCCCTCTTTGTTTCTTTTTTGCCCTTTCGGTAGTTATTCAGAGTCGGTCTTTTTCCATCTCTGCCATCCAGTAAATCTTCTCCGCCTCTATGACTTTTCGCTTTACGCTCTTTGTTGTGAGTTCTCTTAGAGCCGTATATTTACTGGTGAGCCTCCTAGTTCTTTATCTCCACTGCGTGTCAACGCTCTTTCTATATAAATAACGGAACACCTTCACTGCCCACCTACTCTCTTTCATATTCTTTAGCCTCTCTTCGAACCTTATTTTGCTCAGGGTTTCCCTTGCTTCAAAACTCGCCCATCCCATATCGCCCTTTACAGCCTCGTTTGTCGTTTTCCCGTGAGCACCCAACGCGAGGCGTCCCACAGTTCTTTGATTCACATCCATTCCTGATTGTATCTCTGGCCTCATGCACACCACTGAGTTCCCAAATATAAGCCCCGGTACCATTCCCCCTTTCCACAGACCCCTAAGCACCTCGTACCTATTGTATCCCCATAACTCTCTGTGCTTCATTATTGCTGCGTTCCTGTTTCCCTTTGCTGCCAAGCCTTTTTCGTGCACCTCCATGTACCTATCACCCTCATTTACCCATACCCACAAGGTACTTGTATTCGCTTACTCTCGGTATTTCTTGGCCCTGTACGGACACCGCCTGATCGTTGGGACCATTGAATACCATGAATCCACATTTTGTTACACTAAATCCTAGTCTTAGAGCTTCGCCTTCCTTTCCGCATATATTCACCAGCCGTTGTATATCATCTCGACTGTCCGCGAGTAAGACAATATCGTCAGCATAAAATAAATCTGGAAGCATCTGCTCAATCATCACGGCGCCCTGTTTGTGTGACACATTAAAACCAATGTTGCTATCTCCTAGCGCTATTTGCATTCTAACCATGTACAGCATGAATAACAGCGGCGACGAAGGACATCCCTGCCTCAGCCCCTTGCAAATAACAACGTTCTCTATGCTACTGATTCCTTCCCATTCTACGCAAACTATTGTCTCGATATATCTCCCTCAAAAGCTGTACACAATTGTCGCCTATGCCCATTCCTTCCAATATTTCCCACAATATGTCCTGATTAACATTGTCATACGACTCAGTCATCTCTAGAAAAGCCACATACAGGGGCCTGCTTTCTATTTTAGATATTTCTATTTACTGAGTAAGTACAAATAGGTTATCTTCTAACGGCCTGTCTACTCGAAATCCATTCTGAAGTTCTCCCAAAATATTGTTACGTTCTGCCCACGCTTCTATTTTTAATTTTACTGCTTTAATATCCAACCTGTATAATACCGATGTAATGGTTAGCGGTCTATACGAGCGAGAGTTATTCTTTCCCCCTTGCCTTTACAGATTAAGTTCATTCTACTTTTTCACCATAGACTGGTGCGATGATTGGTACGTTGCCATACTGAAGAGGGTAAAGAATACACGGATGAAAGGATTAAACGTGAAAGCACAGCGCTAGTTCCCCTATAGTCTATTGTCTCACAGTGCCGCACGTGCTGTCTCCGCGGTTATAAAAACAAACGCCCCAGCTGTAGTAATTACGCTCGCAGTGACGGCTATATCGCCATGCACGTGCAAGAGCAGTAGATACGCCAACCTCTCCTGCGGCATTATGCTTCGCACATCATCAAATGTACACGGGCCTCAGATTTGCGGCTAGTGTGGGCCCGGGCCTGATGCTTACGGAAGGAGGGCCAGCCTGGTGGTCCGACAACGCTTTCAACAAGGGCCAGCCGGCCTCGCCCGGACCGACGCCATCAGGAATGCAGTGATAGCGTGCACGGCAACAGAAGACGGAAACGTGTTTATTACTACAAAAACCATGCCGTCATTGCTGCTACCTTTGCTAACAGTTGATGGAAGTTAAACACCCTAGCACAAAATCGCTCGCAAGTTACCGGGCAGAAACAAAAGGTTGTCCATGAAGTATTGGTTATGTTGAGTGCGTCAAACCTGTATTATAGTATACACTGCATCACTGAAGTTGCTTTCGCTGCTGTCACCTAAATGCAGCTGGAATCGCCAAGGCAAGTTTTGCAAGTCTACGATATTTGCCTCCTTTCCCTTTCCAAAGCTTCTAAAGCTCTGATTCGGAGCACGCGCTTAACAATTCAGCAGGCAGATGCTCGAAATTTAATTGAGTGATTGATTGGTGGGGTTTTACGTCCCGAAACCACCTATGAATATGAGAGACGCCGTAGGGGAGGGCTCCGGTAATTCCGACCATTTGGAGTTCTTCAACGTGCACTGACATGGCACAGTGCACGGGCCTCAACATTTCGCCTCCATCGAAATGGAGCCGCCGCGGCCGGGATTCGATCCCTCGACCCTCGGATCAACAGCCGAGTACCATAGCCACCAGACCACCGTGACGGGGCGTGTAAATTTCTTACCTGTGATATAAAGAAGGTTAAGATAACGTACGATGCGGTAGGCCATTACGGCGAAGTTAAAGATGATATTAGTTTATATAGGAAGAATATTTAGAGAAGACAGCAGTGAAACCGGATGAGCCTGCAGTGATAAGTGCTGTACGGTTATTATACGAGGTGCCTATTTTTCGATATGCTTTAATGGGCTTAAGTAAGTTTTATATGTGAGCCCCTTTTGTGCAATGTAGTAGTTCAAATGACTATCAAGACACTCAAAATAAAGAGAAGTTAGAGTAGGGAGCGTAAAATATTGACGGGCTCTGAGCAGAACACGAATTCTATAGGCACTCTTCCTTTTTATTTGAAGTTATGTTTTTCTTGTTCGTTTTCTCCTTGATGTGGATTGAAGTCCCGTCAAGGAGATGATCGACGTCGATGAAGCAGGAGGCAGGTTGGAGGTAATGAACTTGAAGGTATATTGTAGCAAAATATTTACAGTCATATATACATCTTGCCGAAGCACACTGATGATAACATAGACATCAACAGCGTCTTACTCTTCTACTTAACTTTTCTTAAGTTAGAGCCTAGAACACTGTTACTACATACAACGAACCTAGTCTCACTGTTCGACCACCGAGTGGTTACGGCCCAGACAGAAGTTGCATCGTACGGAGTCTTACTGATCGATCAGTTAAGTGATTACAGCCTAGACTGAAGGGAAACGAATCCCGTCCAGTCTTTAGTACCTTACGGTAACAAAGAAAGAGGGGAGGTGGCCACTGCTGGTCCGCCTCAACCTTCTGTTATCCAATCTGTTTACCCTCAGATTAAGCCACTCCCTAGTGGGCTGTCCCTAATCCCGACAGCAGCGTCTTTGCAGTTTAAACAGGCATTTTGGCATTCTTTCCCATCATGGCTCTCCCTCTCCTTATCCCACACTCTCAGATATTCTCACAATCGAAATATCGGTATCGTAGCAGCCCTGCGGCATTCGGGCCATCTCCCACGCTCATCCAGTCGAACCCTGTCGTTCCAGGAAACACAGCGTGTCTTCGCCTTTCCCGCAGTTCGGACCTTGCACTGCTGGGACTCAACCCTTTGTTCCAGTCGGCGCGCCGAGAGCGCATGCCGGTCGTTAAAGAATTGGTTGGGCCAAGCGCATTGTCGCTTCGAGCGACGGCGCACTTCTCATGCATTCTTTTCCTACGCGTCCGAGCTGCTCTTCCCCGAAACGGCCACTGAGGGGACAAGTACGGTCGCGCAGCCGCGACCCCCCCGAGCGACGTTCAGCGAAAGGGAAGGGTCTCGTACCAGGAACCCCTGGGGGCCAGCGTGGGAGACCAGCCGCTCAATGGGAGCAGTTTGCTTCCATTGATAATTGCTGTCAAAGACCATGCAGAGAGAGAGCCGAGAAAGAAGCTTTGTATAGCGTACGGTGCTACGCCGTCCCTTCTGCACGATCGCCTTATGAGCGGTAACATAATATTTGATTAATGTGTTCATTAAAGTTCAAGAAAGAACCAAGTTCGATACCGAGAAATGAGCATTTATCAGGTGGGAAGATAGCATACTTATTGACATACCTGTTTCATATTATCCCTGTTTTCATGGTGGACAAGCTTGTTTTTCGGTAGAATTTCACTGCTGACATCAACCCCTTCGTGTGTAGCACATTGCTGGTTTGGGATTCAACAACACAACGGCAACTACCAGCCTTCCGTAAGAGGCGCAATCGCAAAGAAGTTTCACGCGCGCACAAGGATACTCCGCCCCTTACCGGCGTCTGAAAAGAACCGGCGGAAATGTATACACGCGAATCTGTCCACCAGGGGGAAAACGAGCGTTAGTATTTAAGGAAAACTTTACCAGACACGTATTGGCAATGCCCGCGCACTACAGGAAGCGCACTGGATGATCATAGCGGTATATGGAGGAGGGTCGAGCCGTCTGTAGAGCGTCTGCCAGCACGGAGAAGAACAGAACGCGCGGGCTTGCGCCCCATCCCACTTTCACCGATGCAGTAACTGGCTGCACTCAGGAAATAAGTGTACAGCATAGCCACATACTTGCCCAAACCACAGAAGGTGTTAAATGTTCAATACCTCTTTAATTGCCGTGGTGGGGAAAGTTATATTCCAGCTCCGCGACCGTGCAACAACGATGCTTCGCGATCTCCTCCGCGCGCTAAAGCAAACCGCATGAACCAGAATTAAAGCGCGAAACTGGACGGCTCTCGGAGGTGTACGTATGTGAACCTATCGCTCAGCTCTCCGGAAAGTTGAATGCGGACCAACGCCGGTTCTGGCCGCGCAGGTGAAGATCATTTAGCAAACACAGCAGCGCAGTTTGAGGCCATGGCTGCACGCTTCGTCACTTTAAGCCACACCCGGGCAATGTACACCACATTCACCCAAAAAAGGACTTTTAACAGTATTGGACGCCAAATAACCCGTCTTGTACCTATCGCACTCGAAAGAAGCGGCTCACTCTCGGTGCTTTTATATTCCTCTATGTGCAGTGAAAAATCGTCGTCCTCGAGATGGCAGACTCCAGCGTCATTGTTCAAAATATAATCTGTAGGATTTTCTCCTGTGACACAGGTCCGGTTCACGTACATCAACGTGTTTACAGTGAGAGAAATCTGCCAGGACGCGCCAAACTCTTTTTGGGGGCGATGTTTCTTTTTGAAACTACAGACGTGTATCCCCGAATGGTGTCAAAATACGAAGCAAGAAAAGTGATGTGCATACCACATGTCAACAACGTACAAAAACAAGCAAAAGGGCTTTGTAGGCGGGTGGCGCAGCATCGAGACCGGCCACTGAGTACCGGGCAGTTTATGAACGCTCTGGCGCAAAGCTGGCAACACCGGCTGTGGAAGCAAACGTGTTAACGCGCGTATGTAACAATTATCGCTGGTGACAAACGTTAAAGCATCTTGTTTAGAAGTATAACCTACATATCACGAACGTTGTCGTACTGTTGAGTGATAAGAGCGGACGGACTCTCCCCACACTATTATGGGTTTCACGCACTGCAAAAAACGTTGACAGATGGTACGCACAAACAAAAGAGCATGAATTTCAACACAAAAGGTAATACATTAACACCTCAATTACCTATGTGGCTTCAGAAAACCCTGCGGTGCTGGAATACGTACGCTGTGGGTGACCATTTGACACGCATGGCTTGCCCTGGACGCTTCACCACTTGTTCTCACGAAAAGGTCGAGCCTCGCGAGAAAGGATCCGATTCATACTGAGGCGGAGGGCCGACTTTATTCACTGACGCAAGAAACATGCAGAGACGCCGCGCTTCTTTCTTGCCAACGCGTCAACAATCGGGCTAACACCGCCGAAGAAGGGAGCGTCGGCAACGTTGTCGTCTGCTAACCCTCCTCGTGGGGATTCCCCTGACATCCACTTGGTGCGCGACAGTCTACACGGGCATTGCCAATAGCCGGTAAAGTTCTCTTTTCTCGCATCCAGTGTCGCCGCCCTGACTCTGCTGGGTGCGTCGTTTCCTTGCAGTGCAAATTCGCCCCCTTGAAATACGCTGCCTACAAGAACTGCCGGATAGTTCATGTTCTGTGTTCGTGAGCCCCATTTTATAAGGCGGCGCCGAAACGCCCTCAGGTAACGCTTGATGATTATTTCATGAAATGCAACGCTCTTCCCATCGCACACTCGACAAATGGCGAAAAAGCTACAGCCGCGGAATAAACAATTCCGAGCAGTACTTCTGCTGAGCCTGAACACCACTCGCGCGCCAAAATAACTTCCGAGAGCCGATCGGAGAATGATACGTGCAATGAAACCATGATTGCTGACAATAGAATTTGTCTTCATGTGGTTAACGGGACAGGACGCTAGGATTTTCAGGACGACGAGACTAGACGACGTTTGCTAACGATGCCATAGAAGCCAGGTGCTAACTACAGCTTTACCTCAGTTAGTAAGCGCAACCTGAAGTTGCAACCACACTGGCAAGAAATGTTTTTCTGTAGGGTGTATTCCAAATATCAGGAAGGAGCCCTCTGCAGAGACATGTGTGCTTTTTGAAAAAGAAACTCCAGGCAAGGGTACTCGCCAAGTTTTTGATGCGTTGGTCCTCTCTCCGTTCACACCGTTTGAAGAACGCACTCGAAAATTTTAGACGCCACAACGAGTGTGACCACAACATGGCGGCCGCTCGGTGAATTTTCTAGAAGCAATCAAAAGCGAGTCAGTTTCTGAAAAGATCGAGTCCTCAGTCAAAGCACAGACGGAACTAAATAGAAAGAAGATGATCTCCATCGCAGACACTGCTGTCTTCTGTGGGCGACAAGGTACACCTTTGAGGGGACATTGAAACACCGTGCTCTTTACCTTGAGGAACCAGCTGAAAATGACGGCGATATCCGTGATTACGGTTCAAAGTCCACAGGGGCGACAAGGCGCTAAGAAAGCATCTGGAATCAACTGCCAGCAATGCGACCTGTCTGAGAGATTCATAATGAAATATTGGCAGTACAGGAAATTTCGTCCACGAAGATCGTGAGGAAAGTCAAATCTAGACATGCAAAGGACTTTGCACCGCACAGCACATGCAAAACACTATGCAGACATGATTCACTGTAAATTACCAACCCAAATGAAAGCGCCCAGGAATGTAGTTGTGATAGTAGCACCGGCTTCTAGAACCACGTCAGCGCGAAGCGGCGAGAAAGAAAGGTGGGGAGGAGAGGAGGGGGAAGGGATAGGTAGCACAAAACATTTCGGAGGGGGGATTCGAACGCCCTCCCCCCCCCCTCTAGTCAGGCCCCTGATGCGAATGCCTTGGGTTTTCCGCCCCCTGATGGAAAAGAAAGAGGCGAAGGAAGAAACGCATACATGTGCATGAGAAATGCAGAAAGGTTATAGGAAACGGCATTGTTACCTTACAGAAGGTGAGATTGTTTTTACATCGAAGCAGACGACGCCACATGTCTCATCTCCCTAAATTGTTTCCGTGGGGCAGTTCCGTCGTGAAATATGATCGCGTTCGAGATAACACACAAACACAGAAAGACACGGAAGTGGCAGAGCTCTTAGAACCACGACAGGGAGTGACTAGTAGGAAAAACGGATTAGCCATGCCGTGCCTGATGTCGTCTCTAACCAAATCATGTGAGCACAAAAGGAACGCTAGCTTTATAGGGCAGGTCAAACACCTAATTGAAGCAGCTTACCCAAGCTTATATATATATATATATATATATATATATATATATATATATAAGCTTGGGTAAGCTGCTTGGGTAATATATATATATATATATATATATATATATATATTAAATGCGAAGTATTTCTTGGTGAACTTCAGTCACTTTGGCCGGACCTGTCTGTCTGTCTTTTACGTCTGTGCTCTCGTGGTCGCGTCGTTCACCTGACAGACAGCAAAATTTCGACAGTATGGCATAAATGTATGGCGAAAATGAATGACTGTTCTTTACATCACTAATATGACATACTACTCTTGTACGTCACGATTGACGATACCGCAATCACGTGTGCTTCATACCGAGTGCTTGGACAATGATGTGCGGGCATGCACCACAGGTGTTTGAATTTGATGCACAGCCATGTCACTCAAGGACCACCTATAATGGACACTTGACATACCATTGTAACACGCTCAAAAACAAGGAACGCATGCCCCTTTAGTAACGAGCACACATAAAAAGACAAACCCTCTGTGATTTTCGAAGGCAACCTCAACTAATCAGTATAAAGGGCAGTTATCGAACCGGGCCCCCCGAGGAATCTAGCAAGCACGCTACCTACTAGGCTGGCAGCTCCTCACTCACGGTACATATGGAAAAACTACTGCACAAGCAGTTGTGTTGATGGCGCTCCTGTAACGTGAATTCCGCTTCGAGTGTGTTCAGCGCGATCGTAGCAGTAGCAATGTAACAAAAAACACTCGTGGTTTACTATCACTCGGCATGTTTTAGGGGCAGTGCACCTTAGCGCTGAGGCTTGTCCGTTGTGCGTGCGTCCATCCGTTTCTGTGGTGTGGGCGTGGGCCCATCCTAGAGGCAGCGCAGTCAGACGGTGTGGGTGCATGTGTGGGCCGATTCTGGAGGCAGTGCACCCAGACAGTGTATATGCAGGGTTGTCGGGTCAGAAACGATTCTAACGAGTGTCTGCTAATGCGTCCGTGCTGTTAGCATCTAACGCCGTCGTTGTGGCCACGGTAAAGCAAGCCCATGAGCAGCGGCTGATGTTTCCTGTGGGAAACACCGCATGTTTCGCACCTTCCCAGGTTTCACGTTAGTGAGCTCTCATGATTTTAGGGGCGAAACACCTGAGGACCTACCTTTGTCATCGAATCTCGCTGTCACGGTATAGAGAAAACCGTTGCTATACTCGAAAAATATTCGTGTATGTGAATCCAGAACTCTAGATGATATACGAATTATAACGATAGGATTAAAATGCAACAGCACTAAACAGGAACGAAATAAATACATTTGTATATGTGTACATACAGTTTGTCACTAACTTCACATTCGCCGTGTGCAACGCGCGGATGAAGCGCGGCGACATACCGGTACGATACCCAGTGCTTCACCACTCGTCATGATTCACATTAGTGGAGATGTGTTGATTTTCCAAGTTCTTTTGGTTTCGTGGGAATACTTAAACGAACGGCGCTTACGACATTCACATCAGCTCATAGCAACGCGCGCTGCTTCGACAAAACAGACTCCTGTGCACTAACGTGAGTGGCAATGTTACGTCGTAGCAAGTGCTGTCGACGTTTCCGGTACGTGCGTTACGCACACAGCTATCCATGCACTTAGTGCAGACGTCCATTGCATTCGCAACACTTATCTTATTGCGGAACAATTCGTCATAGAAAATTTCCTGGATGACTGCTTCGCATAGCACGGATTCCCACAATGCGTGGGATATGCAGGGCTTTTCTATCTATCTATCTATCTATCTATCTATCTATCTATCTATCTATCTATCTATCTATCTATGTAGCCGCCTACGTCTCGGTGCTCTCATGGTCGTCTCGTTTATCTGATATAGGCCAATACTTATATGGTAGAGCATAAATGTATGACGAACAAGAATGATTGATGGTCACACCATTAACATAACCTACTCTTTAGCTACATTACGATTAACGATACTGCAATCACCTGCGGTTCACAGCCGTAGTGCTCGGCCGGTGGTTGACGGGTAAGAGCCCACGTGTGTTTGCATTTTATACAGCCTATATCAATCAAGGACCAACTAAATAGACATTTAACATATCATTAGAGCAAGATTAAAAACACATAAGGACACATAAAGTCTGTCGCAGCTTGCGATTGGAATGTAGACATAACAAGCACACAGACACACACAATCTGACAAAGCCGTAGAGGACTATCAAACACGGACCACCATGGTGCTATAAGCAAGCACGCGATCACTAGGCGGCTACGGCGGCTCCTCCCACACGGTATGCGGTAAAGAAGGCCACAGTAGCAGCACTTGCGACGATGCCACTTGTCTGATGTCAATTCGACTTGATATTATAACGGTGCTTTGAACCCTCGACTAGATATTGGAACGCTGCTTTGAAATGCGTTACGCTAGTAGGCAATGTAACCCAAGTCAGTTTAGCCACACACACGGTGCTTTCTGGAGACCGCTACGACTGCTTCATGATTTCTCTTGATGGTGTATATCGGCTCGTTACGCCCTTACTATAATAAATGGTTACAAGGCAATGTAATCAAGCAGTGACCCACTTGGGTTACATTGCCTTGTAACTATTGATTTAACACCCTGTGTGAGGCTAATAGTTTCACAAAAACCGCCAAGGCCGCCTTTGTGCTGGCTGGACGGCGTCGGGCCGGGACCGAACCTTTCAGGCCCTGGTCGTGTACGTTCCATGATTAAAAACACCGGGCCGTACCGACACATGCCGAGGGCTGGAAAAATCGATTAGCGCAGTGCTCCAGTGGCAAGGGCGTACGCCTCCTCTCTGGGGAGCACAGGTCAAAATTCTCTATGTAAGCGGGCACCCGTTTTTTAGGCGCGGAGTGAGATGCACTAACCAAGCCCACTCCCCCTCCTTGTGCTCGGTGGCGAACTGTTGTCTCGAGAAAGTGGCCCCTGCTTGCGCGCTCTTGTTTCCCTGCACGTGCTCCATCGTGTGTCGCAGAGCTAAGCGTTTTTACCCACCTCAAACCACTATCATTTGAAGCAGTGGTGCCCGCAGACTTCATTAAGCCATACACAACTGCTTGCCCACTGTTTGGTTCACCTGAGTACGCTCGGTCAAATGCTAAGCGAGACAATGGCAGTATATGAAAAATTAAGCTTTAGTTCATCTTATTGCGCTCAAACGCTGTTCTAGGCCCCCAGAATTCCTTACTTTGAAAGGAGACGATAGAAACAAGATCCTTTATTTCCACTCCGTTAATTTGTAATTGCTGGATTTGCACTAAACGAGCGCATACATACCCACCGGTTTTCGAAGGCCCCATAGAGTGTAAATTAAAACACCGATGGGATTATGTTCATTGCTCACTGCTCAAACTAAAAAATGTTCACTGCTAACTGCTCAAATATGCTCACTCATGTCTTTGACGCATTGTAAGGGCAAGTAACTCAGCGGGAGAGGGAGCATGAGAATGCTGTCGACGCCGTGCCACGCCGCACGGTGCCAGCCACGGCAGAACACGCGCCGAAGATGTCGCAACGTCTCTAATTGCCTTGGTCGTTGGGACCGGTCAACAACTTACCACGATGACAGCGCGGAAGGCTGTTCGGAGAAGGGGTTCTGCTTGGAGGGATTAACTTCTGGCGTGGGCAACGTCTATCGGAACAGGGACCGGCGAATATCAGCGCGGCATTGTTTGCGCGTGGGTGGGCAGGTCCCCCTCCCCCTCCCCCCCCCCCCCCCCCTTAAAGACGGAGTGGCGCTTTGGAAGAGGGGTTCTTTCTGGCAGAAAGCTGCTATGCAGCGCTCGAGAACCTCGAGGCCGGGCGTGGTCTGGGCAGGAAGCTCCAGTTTCCAAATATTCGTCCCTGTTTATAACTATTCTGCTGAATCTGTAAATATTAAGTGTAAAAATCTCTTTACAAGAACCTCCTCGCCGAACTCATCTCTCAGCCTGGTGCTCAGTCACTGGCTGAACGAAGAAGGAAAGAAGAACCCGCAAATTTATTCGCATCATGCAAATGACATCATGAGTGAAAATTATTATATGATGTGCTCCTAACTCGTAATCCATATCCTTAACAATTGCCCCTGCCCATGGCAACCATACTGGTGCATAGAAGATCTCAGTCTATTCGAATTCCCGTTTCTTCTCAGTCTAGACGCTTAAAGGTTTCCTCTAAACACGCAGTGAATAGCGTCAGGGATATTGTATCTACCTATCTCACACCTCTCCCGATCGGGATTTCTCTGCTTCTCTCATGTAGGAGTAGTGTGGCTGTGCAATCTTTGTATATGTTGTTTATGGTTTTCACGTATAGGCCAGGTACCCCTTGTCGACATAGAGCTTCTAGAACTGCTTGTATTTCTACGGAGTCAACTGCTTTCTCGTAGTTGATAAACGCCATATAAAGAGGTTTGTTATATTCCGCGTACTTCTCAATTACTAGGTTGATAGCGTCGCTGTGGTCCATTGTCGAGTAACCTTTCCTAAAACCAGCTTGTTCCCTCGGTTGCTTAAAGTCGAGTGTTTCTCTTTTCCTTGTAGAAATTATTTTCGTAAATAGCTTGTATATTACCGGGAGTAGGCTAACTGGTCTGTAATTTTTCAACTCCTTTATGTCACCTTTCTTGTGGATTTGGATTATATTAGCATTGTTCAAACTGCGCGGTACACTACATGTCTTGATACATTTCGTGAGGAGCTGATCGCGACATCCAGGACGTCACGGTTTCTAAAATTGCTCTGCAAGTAACGTCGACGCGCGTGAAAAATCGTGTTTTAGCGAGTCGTTTTAACTTCTCCGTTGTCGCCAAGCAGACATGTTTCCGCGTGCCGAGTTACGCGCGTTGCCCGAAAATTGCAGTAGAAGTTAAGGCAAAAGAAATTATTGAAAACCTTCCACGTGGTCCCGCACACACAAGTATTTTTTGCGACGTACGTGAATATAAAAAACAAAACAAATCGCTGATTGTAACGAATCGCCGTTGCACGATGTGCAATGAGTAATGAAATCTATAATTTACTATGCCGGAATGGACGTGTGAAGACAAAAAAAAGGACGCCCGCATCTTCCTATGGGGGGAACTCGAGTAAATGCGTCGCAGAGTGGGGGGGGGGTATCGCGTCAAGCAAAGCAAAGCAAAGCAAAGCAAAGCGTCAAGTCAAGCGAAAGCCAAGACGCCCTTGACTGAATTCCGAACGCGCGCTCCGCCGCTTATATACACACCGCCCGCGTTCGAGGGAGAGGAGTACGGGGGAGAGGTCCGCAAAGACGCCCTTGAATGATTCCGAACGCGCGCTCCGCCGCTTATATACACACCGCCCGCGTTCGAGAGAGAGGAGTACGGGGGAGAGGTCCGCACCCCCCCCCCCCCCCGCGCAGGCTCGGCTTGCTGAACGCCGGTGGGCCGGCACGAGACGAGCCGAGCATGCGCAGTGGGGGTGTGGACGGCGCCGCCGCCGACGCCGAAGCGCGACATCGTGCGGCTAAGAAATGCTCCGCATTTAAAAGAAAAAAATAGGCATCAGGGAAGCAGCAGGCACACAGATACATACACACATATCTATATATACCAGCGCAAACACGCAAACATACACCCCAGCATAAACACGCATACTTTCTGTTGTGGTGGTGAAGACAGTATCCTGTTCACACCACAAACATAACATACTCGTTAGCTAAATCACGATTAACAATACTGCAATCACGTGTGGTTCAATCACGATTAACAATACTGCAATCACGTGTGGTTCACAGCCGTAGTGCTCGGCCCGTGGTTGGCGGGTAAGAGGCACGTGTGTTTGTATTTTATACAGCCTATATCAATCAAGGACCAACTAAATAGACATTTAGCATATCATTAGAGCAAAATTATAAACGCATAAGGACACATACAGCCTGTCGCAGCTTGCGATTGGAATGTAGACATAAGCACACAGACACACACAATCTGCCAAAGCAGTAGCGCACTATCAAACCCGGACCACCATGGTGCTAAGCAAGCACGCTATCACTATGCGGCTATGGCGGCTCCTCCTACACGGTATGCAGTAAAGAAGCCCACAGTAGCAGCACTTGCGACGATGCCACTTGTCTGATGTCAATTCGACTTGATATTGTAACGGTGCTTTGAACCCTCGACTAGATATTGGAACGCTGCTTTGAAATGCGTTACGCTAGTTGGCAATGTAACCCTAGTCAGGTTAGCCACACACATGGTGCTTTCTGGAGACCACTACGACTCATCATTTCTCTTGATGTTGCATGTCGGCTCGTTATCCCTTACTATAATAAATGGTTACAAGGCAATGTAACCAAAGCAGTAACTCGCTTGGGTTACATTGCTTTATAACTAGTGATTTAACACCGTGTGAGGCTAATATTTTCACAAAAGCCGCCAAGGCCTCGTTTGTTCTGGCTGAACGGCGTCGGGCCGGGACCAAACCTTTCAGGCCCTGGTCGTGTACGCGCCATGTTTAAAAAAAACACAGCATCTCCAAGGAGTGGATGATGGTGAGGTGGGCGAAGCTGCGGAGGTTTTTCGGTGATACCGTGAATCCTCCGAGAATCTCGGCCGACAAATCATCAAGCGAAACGTGGTGTGTGCAGAAGAAAATTTTATTGTTGTTGTTTCTTTTTTCCCTTGTACATTACTGCCTTGTGGTACGAGAAGTGGACTGATAGCGGTTCTAGTACCGGTCTTAGGGGGACGTTTGCAAAGATAACGTCTATACACGATCCCCGCACGGTCGTGGGTGCTAGATGGTCTAGAGAGACGCACCGTGTGCGAGGTTATTGTCGAACCACAGTCAATCGCACACGTCGCAACTGTGGCCAAGCGAACGATCGAGAAAGTCCCGCTTGAACCGCGCGTCCGCTCCTTCCATCTGCGACCGCTGCCGCCGCTTGGTCGCCGCTTCCCGCGCACGAGCAGCATCCGGGTCCGCCCGGCGCCGCGCGCTTCGACGCCGCTTCCCGCTCTCGCATTCCGGGGTCCGCTTCTCGTTGAGCCCGTTTCGCAGCGGCTTCCTTGGCTTCCTTCGCGCGCACCGTATCGGGATCCGCCTCTCGTTGCGCACGTTTCGCAGCGGCGTCCTTGGCGCGCGCCGTTTCGGGATCCACCCGGCGCCGCGCTCGCTTGGCGCCAGCCTCTCGAGCTCGCACCGCGGGATCCTGCCGACGAGCACGAGCCGCAGCGGCCTTCCGCACCCGGCGCTCCTCATCGTCCATGGTCCACCAAGCGCGATCCGACACGTACGGCGACGATCCAGGAGAATGAGAGGAGCGCTCCCCGCGCAGCCCCGCTCAGCAGCCAATCGGAGAGCAGCGGCACCTCCAACGCCATCTAGTGTCCATTCACCCAACCGCCATATTGCACATATTGCACACATCTCTAGGGTTCCTCGATGCGCGCGCCCCCTTGCAAGGCGGCGGAGGGGAGAGCGCGCATCGAGGAACCCTACACATCTCTATGGGACAGCGCCATCTAGGAAACTAGACAAGAAATGGCGATGACGACACAGAATACGTACAGCGCCATCTAGTATATCGTCACCCAGCTGCAGTTTGCATGTATCTCTATGGGACAGCGCCATCTATTGTATGATAAGGGAGACGCTACTGGATACGCCGGAGGGACGAGGGATTGCCCTAGACCATAAGGAGCTTCGCCCGTGAAACACCGGGCCGGGCCGACACATGGCGCGGGCCGGAAAAATCGACTAGGGCAGTGCTCCAGCGTCAAGAGCTTACGCCTCCTATCTGAGGAGCACTGGTTAAAATTCTCTATGCAAGCGGGCACCCGTTTTTTTAGGGGCGAAGCTCCTTATGGCATCACCTGGGCGGTTCTCGGTTTCGATGCATCGTGCGTAGCCAGTAGCGTCTCCCTTAGCATACAATAGCATGCAATAGATGGCGCTGTCCCATAGAGATGCATGCAAACTGCAGTTGGGTGACGATACACTAGATGACGCTGTACGCATTCTGTGTCGTCATCTCCATTTCTCGTCTCGTTTCCGAGAGGGTGCTGTCCCATAGACATGCTACAGTATGGCGGTTGGGTGAAGGTGCGCTAGATGGCGTTGGCGGTGCAGCTGCTTTCCGATTGGCTGCTGCGCGGGCTGCGCAGCAGCCAATCATGGCACTTTTTCAAATTCAGCTGCAGCCCAGCATTTCTAAGGCAATCCAAGACGGCTGCGAGGCACATGAGATGGGTGTTGAAGTCTTTTGAAAAACTACGACGTCGTCCAGATAGCAGAGACACGTGTGCCATTTGAGACCTCGAAGTAGGTTGTCCATAAGACGCTCGAACGTAGCGGGGGCGTTGCAAAGGCCAAAAGGCATCACGTTGAACTCGTACATGCCGTCAGGAGTCACGAACGCAGTTGTGGGGCGGTCAGCTTCATCGATAGGCACCTGCCAGTACCCCGATCGAAGATCCAACGAAGAAAAGAACTCTGCGCCTTGCAAGCAGTCGAGTGCGTCGTCTATTCTTGGGAGGGGATAAACATCTTTGCGAGAGATCCTGTTAAGGCGCCTATAATCAACACAAAATCTGATGCTACCGTCCTTCTTTTTGACGAGTACGACCGGAGAGGCCCAAGGGCTGTGTGAGGGCTGTACAACGCCGCGACTAAGCATATCGTTCACCTGGGCGTCTATAACCTGGCGTTCAGCGTGGGAGACCCGATATGGACGCTGGCGCAGGGGCGCATGGGTGCCGGTGTCAATACGATGGACGGTTGCAGATGTTCGGCCCAAGTTGGTTTGAGTGTGATCGAAATAATTCCGATAGCGGTCGCGGAGTTTCAAGAGTTCCATCCGGTGAGCGGTATACAACGCCCAATCAATTGACGGAAGAAAGACGTCTACGGAGGATGAGTTCGACGTAGTAGAGGGATTAATGCTGGCGACCGCGAGACTTGCCGTGTGGTCGGGCACTTTACTGGCGCAAACAGAATCAATGTCCTCAAGTCGGCCGATGCATTCACCACGGAATAACGTGGCTGGAGACGAAAGCGGGTTCGTGACATAAATGTTTCCGCAAGAGTTTTCAATAATCAGAACTGCATAGGGAAGAAGGGAGTTTTTGCGTGAGGTAAATGCTTCGGATGGGGCGAACATGGCGCTAGAGAAGGGAGCATAGTCGCAAGTGATCGGCACAAGAACACAAGACAAAGGCGGGACGTCAGTGTCTGCTGCGACGACCACACGAGAAAGAGAGGAATCGCTAGAGCCAACGTCAGAGGTCGCTGATAATTCTAGTTGTGCACGCGCACAATCAACAAAAGCTTGATGTGTAGCGAGGAAGTCCCAACCCAATATAACGTCGTGCGAGCAACGTGACAAGACGACGAATTCTACAACGTACAAAACGTCCTGAATGATTAGCCGAGCCGTGCACGCCATAGAAGGTTTTATGTGATGCGCGGTTGCTGTTCGCAGGGAGACGTCTGAAAGCGGAATCGTAATTTTCTTTAACTTGCGGCACATTTCTTCACTCAACACAGACACAGCGGCTCCAGTATCCACTAATGCTTGCACGGCAACACCTTCAATGAATACCATTATTTCGTTAGCAGGCAGAGATCGAGGGCTTGTAGATTTCGACGGCGGCGCAGTTCTTGTGTCCGGAACTGCGGCGATCATTTTCCGCTTGGACGGGTGGTGAACGACGAACCATCAGCGAAATCGAACGTCGTTGTGGAGAGGGCGACAGACGTGTATTGAAGGTTCGGCGAGTAGGCGAAGAAGTGTCTGAAGTTGTGTGGAAGGGAAGCGGCGGTGCTTGCTCAGTACGAACGTAGCTGGACGAGGGACGCGCCGGTTGCATAAACGCTCGACATGGCCGGGGAGGTGACAGTAGTAGCAGATAGGCTTATTGTCGGGTCGGGCTTATTGACGGCACTGACGTCTTGCACGTCAGTGCCCTATTTATGTTACAAAATAAATAAACCAAGATGTTAAAACTTTATTATGGTGTACGTCGCTTCACAGCATTCGTTCGAAGCATTCATTAGAACGACAAATGCCCAAGGTCACTTGACAATGGAGAATGGGAGTGTGTATGGAAGCACGGGTAAACATTGCAAAAAGGTGAGGGAGCGAATAGAAACAGAATGAATCTGTTGGGGTTGAAATACCGCGGACTTTGTAAAATTCCTCGTTCGATTTTTGCTTGCGCCACACGATTATCTACATCGACAACGCTGTGCGGCAGGCAGAAGTGGCGATCGACTGACTGTACCGATGAGATTCAATAAGGCACGTCGTCATTTGTACCGCGCATTTCTTTGCATTCCTATATGCGCAGACGCACGGTAATGCAGACGGGTTCCACCAACGCATTCATTTGACGATCCTTGCACAGAGCGGTGATAATTGCGATCGCCAATATAACCTGTCTGAGCACAAGCTTGGTGAGGAGCTTTTGTCGTTTTCCCGGAGTGGACCAAAGCAGACGGTGATGCTCGGATTGGATGGGTATTAGAACCCGACGAATCAATCAATCAATCAATCAATCAATCAATCAATCAATCAATCAATCAATCAATTTATTCAAACGTGCACAGGAACAACTGAGAGGTCTTGGCGCTGGTGCGCGCTAAGGAATGGAGACACTATACAATGAAAACGAGAAAATATGCACAAGTACAAATCAATGTAAAACAGGAAAAGAAAAATTAAAGATATCTTTACCTCAACGCAAGGCAGCACATTAGACCTACAGAGGGAGAAGAAACAGATTCAGAAAAACATACGGAAAAAATAGAGAAAAAAACACAAGAAAACAACAAAGAAAAGTAGGGTCGGCAAGACACCCTGAAACAAGCAAAATAGAGATAGACAATGATGTAAGCAGTCCAATCAACATCATTCAAACATCAAGTTCTCATCAAGAAAAAAAAAGTACAATGGGCGATATTATTTTATGACAGTGCAAATCTCATATGAAAGCAATGCTAGGAAATCTTGAGAAATATCAACGTTGAGAAAATAGGTATTATAGAGATATTGTATTCTGTGGGTGGTCGAGTGTTGGCATAGGTGGGCGGGTACGTGAATCAACATGGTGTTTGCTCTCTAGTTATCTTGCGTGAATTAGCAAATTGATGCACTGGAGCAGTTCAGGGCAGGTTATAGTACCGTGCAAAAGTTTAAGAAGCGACAGGGAAGGCAGTGACAATAAACCAACACTGTTTGTGGAAGATCCAGAGTCCATTCTAGGAAAGCGATGATGGTACGTTCTTAGAAATTTTCGCTGGACCTGCTCGATGGTGTTACTTCTGAAGTCAGCGATTCCACTCCATATCGAAGAAGCATATTCAAGTTCGGGAAGACATATCGCGGTGTACAATTTAAAGAAAGGTATCGGAGAGTTCAATTCTCTTGACATCTGCAAACAGAGCCGAGGGATCGAAGACCCGGCATAGCAACGCGCTTAGTGTGAACAGAAAAGTGGAGTTGTGTCAAAAACAACACTTGGGTTGTAGTACCTCACACACCATACATAGAGCTACAGAATTAACAGAGTATGAATATGAGAAGCACGAGTTGTATGAGACAAGGTCATGACTTTATTATTATTGGATAGAACAATTATCTCATTAAATATTAATAAGACCAAAGTCACGACCTCTCGCCAAGCTGCATGCTTATCGTTTCCAGCGCAATGTAAGGTGTGTGCTGCAAATGACTTAGGTGTTCTCTTTGACATAACTTTACACTTACAACAAGAACAACAACAACAACAACAACAACAACAACAACAACAACAATAATAATAATAATAATAATAATAATAATAATAATAATAATAATAATAATAATAATAGAAGATCCCTTATTTTCCATCAAGAAGATAAGCTAGGCTGGGAGAAAGCGCTCAATAAGCAGTTTGACTAGCTCCGCTGCCCCAAACGTAAACCTTGGCGAGCATACCGTGAGCTGTGGTGCACATAATAGAAATCAAAAGGACAATTTAACAAAAGCACATTACAACAACTAAGATTACTTGAAAAAAGAGCACTCGTAACAACGGAATAAAATGTTCAACGTCCGCTGGGGAAAATAAAGTAAGATGCATTGGGTTTTGAAGAAACAATGCAATTATGCTTGAGGCGCATCACACATGGCATCAAAACTGGTATGAAAATATGATTAGAGGATAATTTATGATGTTAATGAAACAAAACCAAGATTGAAAAATTTGAGGAAAGAGTAGGCAGTTCTTTTGTGGAGGATCTTTCCCGTGCAGTGTTTTTCCTGCTGAATTATGTTTAATAAATCCGGGAGTTTGTCTCGTAGCATTTGTGTCACGTAATTGGTTCCACATAGCACTACTTTCCAAATCCCTCGATCACTAACTGGCCATTTCTGCATCCGCCCATCTAAGCAGGCTAATTGAGCGAGGAAATACCAGTTGTTCTCAGGATATGTATGCGATGGAGAGGCGATAGGAATACTGACAGGCTTTTTGTAAAATAATATCCTTATATAGGAGCGGCGCTGAGGGATGATTGAAAGCCACGTTACTTTTCTCAGCATGTTTATTTCTGAAGACAGTGCATAGTATTCGTAGATTCGTGGAAGTAGTGGATCCACATAAAGATGACAGTAGGTTAGGTGAAAAAAAACGAGTTATAGATAAGAAGTTCAGCATACGTTGGGAAGGATCTTCGGTTAGTATAAGTTATCCCTACGACGCTAGACAACTTTTGTGCAACTCAATGTGGTCTTTCCAAGACAATGTTTCCGAAAACATTACGCCGTAAATCGTTTAACTGCGTGCATTATGGCGTTGTCACATACGAACACTGCTTCGATGACCACCTGCCTATTTTATGGCCGGAAAGTTATTGCGTTTGTTTTTGTAGTATAATCTTGAATGGATTGCAATGATTCGTTCACTTACTCAGCTGGGTTAATGGTTTGTTTGCCCTATCGATAATGTCAGATAAGAAGGTACCGGAGGAAAGGAAAGTTGTCTGATCTGCACAAATTACGAATGTTGTGGTTTTTTTCAATGTTCACGATGAAATTTGTCTACTTGTTAAGACAAATTGACAAAGGATACATTGGTTTGCCTTCCCTTAAAAATATGCAGTCGTTCGGGTAGCCCTCTGTGGCTGTGACTCACTGTTTCATAACATGAATAAATGCAATCATGGCATTGAAAGAAAACAATAGAGGTGTCATCATTTATCAGTTAATTCCAATGGATTGATTGGTTTGTGGGACTTTAAGTTCAAAAATTAATTCCAACGGTTTCATCTACTTGTAGAACGGTTCGCATGGCTTACATGCGCAAATATAGGGCAATCCGAGACGACACTAGGTTCAACAAAAAGCCAAAAACGCCTAAGAAATCCTATAGTGATTTTGTACATTATGAGTGCGGATGGTTTATTTAATTATCTCAAGACTAATTAGCTCATGGATAGCAAATTATTGGGTAATATTGAAATAGATATACTAGTTTTACGAGGTGCCCTTTACGTTCAATGTAAATATACTTATTAATTGTTGAAGGCAGGGCGCCTCTCTATGTCGAGATTGACGACGAAGCAACGAGCTCAACAGATCACTCGTTGAAGAGCGTAGCGAGTTGCTCCGGAAAACGAAAAATATATTGGCCTTGAGGACATACCGTGGCGCCGTCTGCCGGAACCTCTCCGTGACGTAGAAAACATCATCGCGTGAAACTGGCCGCAGAGCGTACGACGCCTAGAATGTCGCAGCTCGTTGAGACACGGTTTTTCCGTGTTGCAATAGTTGCCTGTGTGTATCTGCTGCAAAATAAAAAATAACCTGTTCTACAGGTCGGCAAACCTTTGAGACCCCTTTGCGAGCGAACACGAAGCAACGCCGCATCGTCCGCTCTTGTCGGAAACGTGTGGTCGCGGTGCTATGCACGACGAAAGTGCCGAGGCCGCTTGCGTGATCGGGAAATTCAGTTAGCTATCACTGGGAATACTCAGACATACCACGCACAGTTGCTTACTCAAGCGCGAATAGGGCGCGTGCACTTCCGCAGACGGTGCCCGGCGACAGATGACATTTCGATTCGCGTTGACAGCTGTACGTGGTTCACAGCATGTCTTCCCATCCCTTCGTCTCATTTTATTGGGGAGCGTGATTAAGGGGGCAATATATACGAGGTCGTGAAATTACTAATTTAACAGGCATGTCCATTCATAAAGGAATGGTGATGAAGAATGGACGCCCGGTTTGGCACTTTTGCCAGTATTATCGCGGGACAATGATCCATCACGAGCTTATTTATCACCAGTAAATTAAACCTCAAATTCATGCATACGGTTCCGCCATGTGCGCGCATGTAGCTGCTGCGCACAGTTCCTTGACTGATGACACAATCAAAGCAGCCTGTTATTTTTTTGCGATGGCGCTCCTCCGCAAAGGAGACACATTTCCTCTACTGCAGCAAATACGCGTCGTAAATTCGAATGCCTACAGTCCGAGAAAATTCATGCCGTACTCACTGAACATTTTAGCTCCACCGCCTTGCACAAAATTTACTTCGCGGAATGCTTCCAACACACTCCAAATGTGTGAGCACTTGCCTGTTTCCCCATTCTCAGCTTTTTCAGCCAAGACGCTGCTTCTCGGGCATATACGCGTGAAAATTACACCTATAGCTGGGTCGAATATGTCCAGTGTTGTGGCGCCGAGAAGTTTTCCATTCGCAAAAGCGAGCGCGCCTCGCCGACGGTGGCGAAGGCGTCACGTGTTGTCGTTTACTACGTCACGACAACAGCGCCGGTCTTTCCAGGGGTGGCCCTCAAGGCCAATAGTGTGTCTCCTTGACGAGCCGCGCTGCTGTTGCCGATGTCTCAGAGCATCTCGATCTGACATCCTGCTGGTACTTACACTGGATGACGCGGCGAGACCTGCTGCACAACGGAGGGACGAAAAAAACGGAGGAGAGGCCATGGCGTCATATTCGTGAAGCCTGCACATCGCTAACATTAGTAGCGCCGCCTATCAGCAAAGCAGCTAAACAGGCTCTTTTTTGACATAACCTTCAAGACCGCACACGCTCTCCCCTCCTGAGGTTGCCTTGCGTTTTTGGCGCGTTGTTTTTAGGCGCGGACGCGCGGACTGGTGTAAATGAAAAAAAAAAAAAAACTGGCAGATCCCACGTGCACTGGGAATCAAGGAAATGCGAAGCACGCATCAATATGCGTTAACTGGATCTGCATTGTTCTCTCGCTATAGCAATTTTCGTACATATGAGGTTAACGAATCGGCCTCAAGAGCATATAAACCATGCCGCTCGTCATGACTTGCGTGTTATGATCTGTCGTTTACGTTCATCATGCAGTCATGTTGCGGCATACGAAATTTCGTATACATCCCATTAGGGAAACGGTCAGGAGAGAACAAAGTCCTAGGCGGCTAGATAGATAGATAGATATATAGATAGATAGATAGATAGATAGATAGATAGATAGATAGATAGATAGATAGATAGATAGATAGACACGCTCAAAGTCGCCGGAGTTCGATAAAAAATGCTTCGCATTTAAAAGCCACAAAACTTCCGTAGTCTTTCGCCTTGGTAGCACGCAAGGCTAAGAAATGCCCAGCTTTTGCTTGCACGGACGCACGAGTGCAAGTCGCGCTCCGAGAAATGAGCTGTTGTCGCTTCTCATGGGCACGTTTACGTGTATGTTTCATTCCCGAGGCATCACCGATGCATATGCATGCGAAGCTCTGCGTCGTCCGCGCTTTTTAAGTACACACGTACGTGAAGTTTTGTTTGTAGCGCTTCTCATGCAGCCCAGACAGCATCATGCTTTTCGAGACTGTGCCAGCCATTTTATTCATTCGGATGCTACTTTTCTGTGAGGTGTCTGCACGCCGTATGTTAGGTATTGTGAGCACACTATACTCACGTATACGCGAATGTTCGTTAAGTACTCCGCAGCAGTCTCCTTTTATTTCTACGTACAAAGTGTTCGAATACGCGCGCGATATTGTTGCAGTGAATGGCTACTAATAAACCGGCTCAGTGTCGCCGAGTACCGCGCGTGCTGCGCGTGCTTAAAGGCGTGTCATCTCATGCAGACAGTGTGCCAAGAGTGAACTTCGAACCTTCGTTACACGTCTCATATGGGCGTCTGCTGTTATGTCTGCCCCATGAGTTGTTGTTTGGCCCGTAATTTCTGACGTCATTTCCGCCACACTTTCTGCAATGCATTCGGATACGGTAGGGCCTCTCCTCAGTTTTTCCTTCCTCCATGTGCTACACTCATTTGGGAGGCAAGAGAACCGAAGGGGTAATAGCTGGGTCGATGTCTTATGCGTAGTTTTTTTTCGTAACAATGTCGCATTAAGATTGATGGAGAAGGCTTGGCGATGTCCCTTGGCTGCATTTCCAGAGACTAAACAGAACTTATACGTGAAGTGAGTGGGAGCAGCTGAATGAGCCATATTCGTTGAGCGGCCGTGAGGGCTCGCGCAGCCATGATGATGATGATGATGATGCTAAAGAGATTGGCAGTTGCGCACTTACGGGGATAAGCCAAGACTCGGGCGCATTCAACATTAATTTATTACGGAAAAGTTGATTTGTTATAGAACGTCATTTTGAGCGTAACGATGTGTATTCTTTTTGGTTATGAAATAATTTCATGGAAATAGAAATAAACCATACAATATCAGGGAAGATAATGAACATTTAGGATCTGTGAACGGAACATTAAATCGATTCCGATTCTGTAATGATTTTTTGCACAGCAAGGCATTCATTCCTATTCGTGTGTCCCAGTCGAAAAGAACCGAATGAAAGCAGTGCGTGCGGTGCCCAGATTTCAAAATGTTATTTGGATGGCTATTTTCCTAACGGAAGTAAAACGTCGGCATCACCGCAAGAAGAGACCGATTCTCTAAACCTCATTTAGCACACGAAGGAGTATCGAACGGCGATCTGCGCTTGTCACGGAATGACATTGCCTTTGACGAGACTGATTCTAAATGCACGGTGTGCACGCCCGTGCGACATCTGAAGCTCTTCGGTCACCCGAAGAAAACAAGCAGAACGCTTCCTGAGATGGCAAACACCGGCTTGGTAACTTCCCACGTGAGCCCCGGCGTGATTATCGAAATATTCGCATCAGCAATGCAGGTGCAGCCAGTGGGGCATCGTTTCGCCAGCACTGGACACGTGCGGACAGTACGCTATTGTGTCGTCGGCAGCCGCTCGGCGCCTAAGTAGGCAACTAATGCCTAGCTTTGTTATGACCAGCAAAGCGGGCACCCCCGTGTCTCGCACGCTAATGGCCTGTCAATCAGGAGAGATGAAGGAAGATGCCGACACGGCAGCTACGAGAAAGGGGTTGGCCATCGCTTTCTCCAGTGCATTAAGTGCGAGAGGGATTTTTTTGGGCGGAGCCAGAAATGCAATGCTGGAGTAATTGTTTCGCTGCCATAGGAGGAAGGACAGCGTGGAAACATTACTATTATTGCTTTAGTGCAATGCCGGTAAATATGTCGCACTTGATAATCACATCATATCGCTAGAAGACGCTGCCTCCGCCAACGTTGTCTCTCGCGGGTGAGCGCGCGTTCTGCTTCTTTACGAGCTGGTAGAGCGTTCATCGAAGAAAGAGCGTTTCCATAGTCAACGCGCGCCTTTCGCTCGCTCGCTCTCTCTCTCACAAGAGAGCAGATGGAAGAGTGAGAGAGCTCGCGCGCCGGGAGGCACGCGCCGAGGGCGAGCGCGAGCGTGGCTACGACGCGACAACGAAATAGCGAGCGCCGCAGCGCCATCTATTGATCAATTCACGTAGTAGCTAAGCAGCACCGCAGCGCCATCTCGTGATCATTCTCAGATCATTCAAGAGCGAGCGCATTCAAGAGCGAGGGAGAGACCTAGCGGTGTCGTGCGCCAAGCGCTTTCATACTACGCGTTCCCACACATCTGAATGAAGCGAGCACGGTAGCGCCATCACGCCATCTATTGAGCACTTCACGAACTAGATGACGTCGCTACGAGGGACAACTACAAGGCTTGGAACGACCCACGGCATAAGGAGCTTCGCCCCTAAAACCTTAAGAGATTGCAAGATTTAAGGACGCGCCATGGCCGCTATGCATGTTGCGCATTTTCCGATTGCGTCTGTCATTGCGTTGGGGGTAAAAGTTGCTCCGAACACAAGCTGCAGCTACCAGTGCGTTCGGAGCAATAGGTCCAGTACGATATCGTCCTGTCCTTTAACAAATACAACAACAACAAACATCCGTAGTTTCGTCAGCCTGACGAAACAATGATTGCTTCAGCTTTTTATTGTGGTCCACAGGGAATCCTTTGCGAGAAATGCGAAAATCATAGCGGCGAAACGCATTCGTCTGGCAAGTATATGTTATTTTATATGTCTCTTTCAACTTGCGGAATTAAGAAGCAACGTAAATCTGCCCGAAGGATGCAAAATCAACACTGGAACGGCGGGGATGGCGAGCATAAAGGTAAAAAAAAAACGCTGCTGCGATGGCAGCGGGTGAAACATTGCACCTTGCGAGGGCATAGCGTGGGCCCTTTGTGCGTTGCCTGTTTCGAAGAACATATATACTGTACGTCTGTCGCTGCTAAAACCCCCCAAATCAATATTATTATTATATCTTTTGAAGAGATGAAGCGGTACTCTCAGGTGATGGCGTTCGGAATATCTCGCACGACTCGGTGCTAAATGTGACCAACTCCTTTCCCACAGCACAAGAGAGCAACAGCGCCTTGGGGCTGTCGCCTACGGGACGAGTTGACCCGTCCGCGGTCCGCGTGGTCCTCTGTCGTGTGAATGGTAAGCTGCGGAGCGATCGGCGTGTCCTCACGTGATTGATTCGGTGCGAAGACATGTACTTCGTGTGAATCCACTTTTACCGGAAGACGATGGAAAAAAATGATCTAGTTGACGTTGTCGTCGTGCGCCACTTCAAGTACACAGCGTTGGTGCCCGTCGTCGTTGCTGCGTTCGGCCGCTCCGCGCATGGATTAAAGAGCTGCATGGACCGATTTTTCAGGCTCGAGTGCTGCCCAGGCTAGAAAGTGTCATGACCCGGCCTTCCCGAACCCGGCCCTGTGTTTTTTAATACGGCTCGTACCCGTCCCGGGCCCGAAAAGTTTAGGTCCGGCCCTGTTCAGGCCAACGTTTGCAGATGCTTTTCCAGTTCCCTAACTCCTCCTCCGAAGGGTACCGCTTTCACCCAGGCAGTGAGAGAGCAACGCAGTCGAGAATAGGGCGAGAGGCTTCAGAACGGGCGCATCAGAGCCTTCGCTCTGAAACAGAGGTCTCGCGCAGTCGCAACTGCGGAAGAACGTAGTCCACAACGATGTGACGCTGAACGGCGAAGCATCACCGTCAGTTGTGCTCCTCTGCGATCGCGGCACGAGAAAATCATAAACAGAAACGATGCAAGTATACGCTGCAGGGCTTTCGCAATTTATTGCGGCACTAAACTGAGGATGTAGGCTCCACATTCTATAACGCCCATCGTGCCATACCAAAAGGTGGATCATCCTCTTCATTATCATCATGTTGGTTTACGGCGGGATTCTTGGCCTATCTCCCTGAGTGGGTGAGCGGCATAAAAGAGGATCATCGTCATCATCATCTGGCGGGAGGGCTCCGCGTGAAGCATGCTCCTTCGTTACCCGCGTGAAGCATGCTCTGAGTGAATTACCTCCTTCGTTACCAAGGGAAGTGAACACTTTAAAGGAGTAACACCAGCGTTTGGTGAAGCACTCGTTGTATGGCTTTCAAACATTACATTGGGCTGAGCTGCAAGCTATGAAGCTATGTGCATTGTTTGCATAATCACATGACCGCGACACTTCCACGTTAAGTGATCCTTCTAGTCCAAAGCAACACCAACCTCGGTGCACAAATGGATGGGTTGTATGAGCAGCACTACAATTACCAACGTTTCTCCCCGTGCCTGTGGAAGCCATTCATTACATAATTGAAGTGCCATGCAATTCACATTATTATAAGGAACAACTGCTCTAACATGGCTGCATGAAAAAAAGCTAAATTAAGGGCCCCCAGAGCTGTTGTGCATGTGTGAGTGGGGAGAGGAATAGCTAAAAGCCCCTTCCCACTCGCTGTTCATTGTTATGCTTCACAGCATAACAATGACAGCAAGAATGGCCAAGCATAACACCCTGAACTTACTCTAAGCTGTAGTGAACGGACCCCAAGCGTTTTCCCCTAATGCAGCATTGCCTTTTTGATCCCCACCCTTCAGTGGCCAGAGGGGACAGTACTGGGGCCTTTCTGGGAAAGCTGTTTAAAGTACCTCAAGGCCAGCCTTGTAACCACTGTACTTTACTACTCCCCAGGGTGAGACCTCTGCTTGGGAGGGTGGCAGAATGGAAGAGGACAGAGATATCCTTGGAGAAGAGCTGGTTCCTTTTGTTTGACACTGGGGCAGCCTTTTGAGCAAGTTTGTAGTGGCCAGACTTTTTCTTTGCAAATATTTCACATTCCATTACTTTTTGGCACTAACACAGGGCACACCCAGCAGCCAGACTTCACTGCTAACCAATAATTGGGCATGGGAGGCCCCATTATTATTCTAAGAGAGTTAGTTTACTATAGGAAACAGAATATGCTGCAGCAGCTTGTCATTGTTATAACCGACCCATTGTTGTAAGTGGGTTCAACTGTACCCGAATTATTGAGTACGCTAGCAGTGCAAAACTTTCCGGTCAACCTTCAAATGCATAAACACAATTTTTGCATTGTCTACATATTTTGACAGTTTGAGTGTGTGTGGTGTAGTTCGGTCTTATTCCTGGTGATAGCAACGTTGTGCATTAATAGTACATTTGCACGATTACAGGGTATTCCCAAATAAAACACTCCCAGACCTGCAAAAACAATGCAGCACTGCAGTATAAGCTATATCTTGCTACATGCTCTTTCAGTCTTCACTTATAGTCTTTAAAGATTCCAGCTTCCCGCATCAAAATCTTGCTTATTCTGCCACTGTGCAGCATTCTCTGCACAGGCCTGGAGGTTTTTCCTGCTTCTTCTTCTAGTATTGTTCTGTACCTTCTTCTGCATCTTCTTTTTCATCTTGTTTCTCGTCTCCTCCTCATTCTTGTCCTGATATTTTTCATGCTCATCTCATTCTTTCTCTTCCTCACCCATCAAATCACAGCCAGCAACGGGTGGACTGCAACCTGAAGGATCGCTATTACAGATCAGGGTCGTGGCTGAGAACAGAAAATGTTCAACCATGCAGTGAGAATCTTTGAGGCCTGTTATGGCAACGCCCTTATTAAGCTGGGTTCAAGTTTGCACAGGCATAACGCGTTTTTTTTCTCACTCTGAAGGTGTTAAATCTTAAGGACACGGGTGGTGGCAGTGGTGAACACCATCACCACCAATTTCAGTCACTGTAATGAGCCCATAACAGCTTATACTGTAAAACTGTTTGGCAGCCTGCAGTATCATTATACCCCATGTAGTGTATCTAGTCTCAGCAGTAATGGGCTGCTCTTATTTCTGGAAACAGTACATGCTAGCATCAGTGTCAGTGAATGCAACGGCGGCGTATTTCGGTCAGTGGACATGCAAAAGTGTTCATGCTTCCAACAGTATTCAACACACGTGTCATCAAAACTCTGTGCATCGCATTAGGGCCAGCGGGGATAAGTGTGAGTGCATCGTGCAACAGTCAGCATGGTGGTTTGCCAGTCAGAAGAGTTTTCAAGCGGCATGGTTAGGCGAGTACCGCATGGAAGCTTCCACAATGGGTGGCTGCTGTTCTCAATCACATGCCCTTCACGACTTCTCTGATGCACGAGATCTAGCAGCTGGAAAACGTTCGTAAACCCCCTTATAAAAGGCACATACATGAGAGAGATGGTTCACCCGTATGTGTGGCTGCCTTCCATTTAGTTGGATCCCTTTGGTAGCAAACACGCTCCAGATAACAATTGGTTATAATGGAGAAATGTCCTTAAATTTTGGTCAAAAGTCTTCCTTGTAACAGTTGTTAGCTCTAAATGCGCTGCTATTGGCTGCTAACGACAGTTAATTGAGGTGACAAAAGGAGGTGATAACCAAGTAATGTGAGAAATTTGTCGAGGAGAACACAACTGTGCTATAAGTGACTCTCTCTACCAAGCAGATCATATATCAAGGAAAATGGTATATCCAGCACCAGCCAGTCTATACTCACTGCAGGGCAAAGGCCTCTCCCATAGAAATCCAATTATCCCTGTCCTGTGCTAACTCTGCCTAATTTATCCCCGCAAACTTTCTGATCTCATCTGCCCACCTAACTTTCTACCGCACCCTGCCACGCTTGCCTTCTCTAGGGATCCACTCTGTTACCCTTAATGACCAACGGTTGTCATGTCTTGGCATAACATGACCCGCCCACGTCCATTTCTTCTTAATTTCTATTAATATGTCCCTAACATGTGGCTGTTCCCTAACCGACTCCGCTACAGTTTAAAATGCTGTAGCCTCTTGATGCACGTAGTGTGCTCATATTGCAGTAAGAGCCAACTCCCGCAATTTTTCGAGGTAATGGACCTCCATAAAATTTGCTTGATATGTTCCCTGGCACACTTCGTCATTTGTGCAAGATTACAGGCTACCGAGATGCGTAGATTGCTTGCAACTCAATTTTTAGTGGCTACCTCAACCCGCCCACTTGATTTCCTCAAATTATTGGCCAAACTCTGTACTGGGGTTTTTTTGGGCAAAGCAACGAAAGCGTACCGCTACGATACCATGGCTTTCAAGGTCTTTACGCACCACCAAATTTCACGACATTACCACCAGGGCAAGGGCGATGGGCTGTTGCACCCTGCAAAAGGCAGGTTGACCGATTTGACATCACTTTTCCATTAAATTTCGGATTTGCGCATTTTTGCGATTTAAAAATTATTCTTATGTTTGCTGTGCATGTATACTATCAGGGGCATGAGAGAAGCGCCTCAGAAACGTAGAATTGCCTTTACCTTGACAAGCTAAAAAATTTAAAAAATCGCTGCAGTTGGCCTTTAATGCAATACAGCAAAATGGTTGCGCAAAGACTAGACAAAGACTCTGAAGCAACGCCCGCCCACATCTCCTGCACCCTTATCTAGTTTTTGCGCTACCAATTTTCCCTTATATGTATGGACCAACTCGGTGAGCAGAAAGGTTTATTGAAATAAAGGTTGATGAGAAAATGAAAACCCAGAACCCTGACATAGTCTCATATAAGGGATGGGCACTGCTCCATGGCGAGTGTCACTTATACAGGCTTAGACTATATAAGATTGCAGTTTGATAATAAACTGAACACCGATACCAATTACACTTTCTGGGAACACATTAAATTGCTTGTAACTCTATTATCTTGCTTTGAATTTTTGAGTGCAAACATCAGAATTGGGAAACCATGCAAAACGGGAGCATATGAAGAAGGTTCCATTGCACAAGTTCCTTTCGCATTTTAATTTTTATTGTTCATGAAGGAGCAATACATGTTTACTAGAGCTGTACGAATAGCAAAAATTTTAGTGCGAAGCGAATAATTTTCGATTATTCTTGAATAATACAATATCCAATTATGGAGAAGTGTACTGTTGAACATGGGCAAAAAAATTATTGCTTGAGGTATATATTTCCACAGTGTCATTCCAACGTCCTGAAGAACAGTCCAACACTAAACTGTGCAGAAGAAAGCTGACGTAACATCGCCGTAATGCGCGAGTGTTAACTTCGCCGCAGTAGACGGTTGTTAGCTTCGCCGCAGTATGCGAGCGTTCGCCGGAGCACACGGGTGTTAGCTTCGTCCCCGTACACCGCTGTTATGCGGCGAAGCGCACTACTTGAGGGAATGGGCCGCTTCCAATCCAATCCAATCCTTTATTTCGCATTCATCTTTAGAACATAAATGCTCGGACAGGAGCAACAAAGCCGCTATTATAGCAGCTTGACAATGGCCCCTGCCCGTACAGTTATTTGGCAGCAGGCAGACGACAGTATATACAAAAAACATTAGTGCATTTTTACACAAAATCGTTACAAAGGCATGGCTAAGCACGTACCAACATTCGTTTTGACATTCGAGACATAGCACATATCTCCGCCTGAATTTCCAAGTTCTTACCAACTAACTATTCGTTCGAAAAGTAATGTTAAGCCCGAATCAAACAGCTATTCCAAAATTATTCGAAATTCCGAATGTTTGCACACTTCTAACCTTTACCTGTAGAAAATTCTTTTCTCACCTTTACGGTCACTGTAAAATAAATTAGTGCACTTTTCGAGACTGGCCAATCTGAGTAAACGCAATCGAATATACAGTGCCATATGTGGGAGAAAAAAACAATTTTCGACTAAAATTTTCCCAAAAGGAGACTGTCCTTGCTGCCAAGGTGACTGCTGCCAAGTACCTCGTTCTTTCCACACACAAGTCTTTCTGTGGCTTCTAATGTGCCAGCTGTCACAATTTCGGCCTACAAACACTTCTAAGCTTGATCCACTTCTCAAAATAATGGCTGCCTAGCATCCCTTTAACCAAGAGTATCCAGCCAGTGACCTTCTGCTCGGCATCGCCACCACAGACGTTGAGGTGGTGGCAATCAGTAAAGCACCGTAATGGAAATGTCACCACAGTGTTGAAAGGATGTGAATACAAAGCTAACAATTTATTTTAAAGACTTTACAGTGCCAGCCAATCCCGCGCATGTGCAATCTTTAAAACCTTCAGTTAATGGTGCGCCTGTGTCAACTTTTTAAAAAAACAATACCATGATTTCAGAAGTACTGCCAGAATCTCATATGTGGCCTTAGGCAGAGGTGGGTGACACACAAAAGGAACAGATATGGTAGTAGAACAACAATAAAAAATAGATATCATGCAAAGTTTCACCATCGAGAATAATACTTCGAGAAAATATTCAAAAATATTTTGAAAGACATTTATTCACACCACAACAAATATTGGAATTCGCTTCGCATTCAAAATTCTGGTATCCTCACAGCTCTAAAAAACATTTTTTTTCATTGAACATGGTGTGGTTCCTATCATGTGGCAAGGATGACGGCGTGCTGGCCACCTCCGGAGGCGACCAGTGTTTTCTCGCCAGCAAATTTCCCTGCAACGACCTTTGGCTCAAACAGGTCATCGTCTCCACCATCACCTAGTTGACCATTACTCCCAAAGCCCCAGGAGTGCAAGCGTCCTGCGTATTGAAGCACAGAGACAAAGACATACCTATTACAACTGCAAAATGTGAGTAATCTTCCTGTACTCTATTTCCTACATCTTCAAAGACCTTCACCTAATGAAATCCACAATGTAGCCAACCATTAAATCTCAGCCCCATGAAACACCATGCATGCTTTTCTTTCCCAACTGAGGACAGTAACTCAGTCCAGAATTTAACAAAATCTTCGTGCACTGCACACACAGGCACCTAGATCCTCCAACACAAATGAAAGATCAGCAAACAACGGTTGAAACAGTGTTGGTCTTTTGTTGGTGAGGCACACCTGCAAATGGCAAGTGGCAACAATAAACGAAGTCGAATGAACAGGAGAGAACAAACGCCAAGCTGTCACTTTTTGTCATGCAAAACTTAACTGCGTGGCTCAACTTGTAGCGTGGGCAAGTGCCGCAGAGTGTCATGAAAGAGCTCCTGCATTTTTAGCTGGAAAGGTTGACTGACCAATGATTACGACACTAGCACGATATGCCTGTAGAGATTATTAGGGTTGCACGAACACAGTAGTAGAACCTCGTTCATAGGTTTTTTTGAAGGAATGTGGGAAAAAAGTGTATTAAGAACTCGCCAAAAAGTCTCGCAATTTCGCCTCAGAACTAGTGCACTGACACACATGTCAAGGTATTTCAATATTAAACAATTCAAGAGTTCGACAAAAACTTGCAGGGAATGCTCAGTCTGAGATGAGGAAAGACTCCAAACCAGTGCGCACAAAGAAATTTTAAGCGAACAGAACTTTTCAGCTCGCATGTAAGAGCCATGTTCATGAAAGAGGCTCCTGTATGGGGGCCAGAACAAGGCCCCGGTAAGGATACGAAACATATTTAAAAACGTCAATCAACAACAACTAAGTGATGCATGTTGCAACGTGCCCAAAACATTTTGCACACTGTGGACATTGCATGCATAAGCACCCGCATTCGCTTCCAGGAGCAGCGAAAAGACAACTCAAAATCCGAATTTTCTTGAAGCAGATTTGTTTTGACCACATGGCATTTTTAGAAGAATGAATACAGTAAATATTTGAATAAGGTGAAGCTCCACAAGGACATGTCGCCTCCTCATTCCTGGAGCCTTTTTTGGCAAAAACCAAAAACAATATACAGAATAAGAAAGACGAGAAACTCAAAGAAGTGCTATGACAATGCAAGGGCGCAACAGAGAAGAAAAAGTTTTCTGTTCAACCTGCACACTTTCTCATTGCTTCCTGCTTTCGCATGAATGTATGCTGAGTAACACAGACAGAAGGCAGCTGAATATACTGGAACCTCAAAAATTCAAAATGTGGCATACCAGGTTGGCACATGCACGCAATCGATAAATAAGGGAAAAAAGGAACAATTTGTATTGAATGTCAGGATGATACTGAAAATAATTTTCCGCCTTGGCCCACTCACTCACTTTTATTGTGTTTATACATTCTTGCGAACATTCTTTACTTAATAAAACAAGTATAAACACGGAACGACTGCAACTCTCCTAGCAATACCCTTCTGAACATAAAAAGCCAGACTAATAAGCTAAGACTTGATGTACAGCCATGCTAAATGTGTCTAATTGTTCAAGGAAAAGAAATTGTTTAGTAGAAGCACTGACGGTTTGGCAGTTTTCAGCCAAAAAGAAAGAACTTATGAAAATCAGGTCTGTTCTAGCGTGGCCTGACTGGAGAGGCGTGCGTGTTTTTTGCGATACGGCCTTTACAGCGCCACTAGTGACACCTCCCACCACCGCACTCCACTGGTGTCGCTCCGTCCTTGTTGTAATTCGCTCGCCACTACCGTCCCCGTGCACTGAAACTGAGCGCACGTGCGTGCTCTCCTCCCGGCCGCGCATGCTCGCATAACTTGTAAATGCAATGTAGCTATGCTAAAGTATTTTCCCCCTCATTCCTTAACTACCATAGCGTCGTCACCCTCGTGGATGCTGTTGTGTACGATGTACAGCTTGTACATGCTGGAGAACTATACACCATGCTCAAATTCATGTCTAGCTCCAAAATCGAAGCGCTGATATCTTTGTGTATGGAACAATCGCACTGAAGTAAACTAACGAAAAAACTGCACGGTCGCAAAACGTAAAGTTTTATTCACAAGAAAAATGAGAAATGGTGCGCGTCCAAGTGGCGAGAGTCCATTAGGGGTGCAGTGGTACTGCTCCTGTTAAGTAGGGTTCAAATCTGCACAGCCATGCAGTCTTTCTTATTTTTTTCTCTCTCTCTCCATTGAAGGTGGCAGCAGTTATATAGACACCAGCAGTGGCGCATACCACTGGCACCGGAATCTGCCACTGTAAAAACTCCGAACAGCCAAATACATAAATGTGCACAACATAGACCAACCTTCTCCATCAATGGCATAGGAGGGAGACCGCCTCTCCGCACAAGATGTCCACACAGCCCGAGAGGCCGGGCACTTGGAAGGGTGTGGCCTTGTCGTCGTTGTTGGCCAGCGTGGTCGTCCCAAGTCGGAGGTGGCCGTACTCCTTGCGGCCGAGGGAGAAGACCGAGCCTACTTCACTGAGGAGCAGTGTGTGGTGCTGGCCACCGCTGACGAGTTTCCACCTGCGAGAACAGCGACACGTCGCAGCTTGTAGAAAGCTCTCGAGGAATACTGAAGCAAAATATGGACGTTTGGGGGAAATGGTGAGAATGGCTTCTCTTTGATGTAATCGTACACCGAGAATTCCTCACTTTGCAAACTTTTACGCCGGTGCTTCAAATTTGCGAAAGCTTTTTTTGAGCGAGCGCCAAGCTGCCCAGCCAGTGCGAGTCCACAGGCATGAAGTTACAACAACCTTCGTCAGAGAGCCATCTGGCCGGCCGCATTCTTTCAAAGCGCGCCGCCGCGCCTACACCAGTGCAACAGTATCTGGGCACTCTTTTGGCTGCTACGAATGCTTGAGAACTGAAAGCTGCGGGAAAATGCGTGTTCGATAAAGAGACGGGCTTCCCAAACATTTCAGATGCACTACCTGTGAGACGTGCCCGACAGGGATGAACAGGCACAGTGGCTGCTGTGGCAACATGCAGGGGAGGAGTGTTACGATGTTGCTGCTTCTACTGGCCACTGCTGCGAGTCAAGGTACTACCGAAAATCGCAGGAAAGAAAATCTCGTGCTCCTTCTTTCAAAATAGCTTGCTGTGTTTATCACTTTCGGCTTTCAAACTCTTGTTCTGACACAAAACAATAGCCCTAAATGTTTCGTTCTGTATCCCTTCATAAGAGTGCAGACACCAAAATACGTAGGGGCATATTTGTTGTTGAAGCCCACTCACTGGGGACCCCAATAACAACCACCATGAGAACCGTCTCTCAATATCAGTTTTGCTGTCATCGCCGACTTGGCAGCCTACATGAGGTTACCGTTATTAAATACTTTTGTGTTTTCTCGCTGCCTCTTGTGGAGGGATTTTTGAATTGTTAGCATGCCGTATAAATATCGTGTAATAAGGCAGGCAATCGAGCATATGCCGGTCATCGTTGTGGTCCTCAGCACGTTGTCTTCGAACCCAGATAACAGATTGTGCAATATTTCAGTGTTTACAGTCCTTTAAGCAGAATACACACGAAAACATTGAAAGGTGCAATTTCTTTAGGTTGTGAATTAACTACAAAACAAATTCCCAAGTAAATGACAATGGCATAAACAATTTATTTCAGTACGTTTTATACCATAGAGTTCCAGACAAAAACCACGGTAGACTCGCAACAATCGAAACCTGAAACGACCTCAGAAATTAATTTGAATTGTCAGATGCAAGGATATGACTCTGTGGAACATATTAACATGCGCACCTTTTTTTTCATTTGTCACCCAGGGATTGCTTGACCGCTTTCTTGTGAAGCACATTATCGCTCGGCCCTAATGCGCGCCTAACTTGCGTGACGCTTGCTTCTCGAGTGGCGCCCACTATTCTTCATACTTTGCTTGCCCAAAACAACGATTTGAATTCCTTCCAGATTACACGCAAACACCACCGATGATGCCAGAATGCACTGTGTCGCATGCAAAAGCTGATGCATCTCACCAATGCTCGGTTCTTGCTATCAACGACTGACAATCATGTTCGCCGCTCTTGTACTGAAGTGAGAGTTGTTTTGCTTGCTGGGCACACATTCATCCAGTCAAAGAGTGCTCCTTACTAGCCCAGATTCTATGTCCTTCATACTCACGACCGTGTGACAATATCAGGAGAACCAGGGATGGCCAGTTAGCAAGTGCACCGTTAACATCTCTTCTTTTGTTTGGTTTTCGAGCTTGTAGGTTCGAATGCTTTTGACAAGTGCAGGCAGAACATTGACTTTTTTACCCGGCCGCATCCAAATGCTCACACAGTTTGAATCGTCCGTTGCTACAGTGACAATACACCGCCCGGAAGTGCGTCGTCACTGAGGCAATTCTGCCCCACAGAGAAACGGCAGTTCGAGCTGCAGCGTGATGCTTCTGTAAGCGAAATGCACATGCTGTGCTGGAGCTCTCAGGTCGGCTCCAGTGCATGCTTTTGCAGTCACATCGAAAAATGTGCGCACGGATCACCAATAACAGGTTATTTTAGTGCTGCAGCTGCATAAATAAACGTGTTTTCACAGATAATGTGGCCTGTTGCATTATCTCTTGTGCGCTGCAGCAATAGCCTCTCGTGTTCTTGCATGAGGACTACCGCGAAAGATGGAACGACTGGCGCTGCATGCTGTGGTCTGTTCGGGCCGCTGTTCGGGCCGGATTTATTATTCGCCGAGATGTTGGGGGCCATTGCTTTCATGCTATGCGTGGGGCATGGGTATCGTACTGTGGGCGGCGCTATCTTTGCGCCACGTTTCGTAGTGCAGAAGTGAGCGCCTGCTTCGGGTTTGCATCTCGGACTGACCTTTACATTGCTGTATTTCTGCACTGCGTATCTACTGACACTGAACTCCGAGGTACAGCACACTTTATGGGGCAAGACCCCCGCAAGTTCGAACTACAGTTAATCCAAACAAATTCTCATCCTCTCGGAGTTCGGGTTAACGACATTCAAGTACAGTTACAGAACTAGCCTATCCCACACTGCCGAACTGAAGTCTGTAATATTGCTTGCATGGCGAAGCAGTTGACAACGACCCCCCCCCCCCCCCTCCTCCCATATTGATGTCCGAAGAAAGGACATTAGAGACTTCAGATAAAACGGACACTTTCTGCTGAATTATCAAGGTCCGCTGTAACGAATATGGACTGTATTTGCATGATATAAGCCGTTACACTACTACCTTGATAGCGCTGTTGTATAAGTGGGTGTGAAGGCATGTGCTACAGAAATGTTTGCAAAAAACCTATTATTTATTTATATTTATAGAGTACTGCTAGCCTAAACAGGCTGTAAGCAGGAGGGAGGGCACAAGATGCACAAATACATAACTCGGAACACATCATTTGTACGTTGAAAAAAAGAAAGACATGTCTTAGCAATACATACAAGAGCCCACATACAACGAAACAACAAAGGTAAGAGGAAGTACGAAAATATGAGAAACAAAAAGAGACACATCGTGTTTCGTTAAATGGTCTTAGAGGCGATCTTTCCATCTTTGTACAAAATCTGTCAGAGATGAGTGTTCCACAACGTCTGCTGGAAGCCCATTGCATTCCCGAATAGCTCGCTGGAGCTGTTCAAAACAACTTGGACAAAAGACCGGGCAAACTCTGTGAGATTGCGTAGAGCATTGAATATGCTTGATACTGCCAACCCATATTGTACATCACAAGTCTGTTCGTCATGACCGATTTGAAGTATGCTGTGTAAATCACTCACCTGTGCTTTTCACACGAGATCAGCGGTTGGGGCCAAGGGATGATCGCGGCAATCTTGCACGACAACTGTGGCAGTTCTCCCAACTGATGATAGTTGTTGAGGCCACAGGCCCACAGCTTGCCACTATCGCGTAGACGTGCGAACGTCGCGTACGCTCCAGCCCAGACCCTGTCGAAGGCTCGCGTTTTGCAACCTGGACACGACGCCATAGCACATCCCACCGTTGAATTGCGAACACGAAATCTTAGACCCTTAGGCAAAGGAGACAAGAAGCGCATCGAATAATTGTATATATTGCTTACATAAGATTGGGAAAACACATTGAACATAAGAATTGGCAAAAAGTTCTTTTGCAGAAATTTTTCAGAGGCACAACTGCATGAAGGAAAAAGCAAGTGGGCTTCAATTCAAGCCATTTATGGCTTCAGTTGAAATTTGCACTGCACATGTCTGCCTACAAGCTGCATGCCAATGAAAACTTGGTCACCAGTGCATCACCAAGTCCAACTTGGCACACAGTTCTCAATTAGACTCTTTCTAGGAACAAGTTTGTGGGGGTACACAAGCTGTGGAAAAAATTTCTTTTTGGTAATGCTTTACAGTGGTATGCTTCCTAAGACTTAAACTGGAAGTATTCAAAAGTGATATGAGAAATATTCTATTCACACTCAACCTTATTTTTTCCAGTTCTTGCTACTTCGAGTTAACAGGGTATCACCGCATAAAGAACACTTTGCAGCAAGCTGTAGCTTTCTGTATCGGTTTATTTGTAGTGTACCCGCACTGAAACACAGGTTGATTGGAAATTGAGAGCATGGTACCCTGCTTACAGGAGACCCGTTATAGAAGGAACATCCTCGTCCTCGTCCATGTCACTTATACACGGGTTGAAGTGCGATGTCATGCCACATAGGTGGATTATACTGTGCCCTTTCATACATTTGATTTGAAGAGTAGCACCACAGAGCGTAGGTACACACATAGCATTTTTCTGTAGTTATCCCTTGACTAATGAAACACACCTAACTTGTCCTGCACGACTTTTTGGTTTTATTTTTCCAGTTAAGATCTCAACCAAAACTGAACCATTTTTGCTCAACCAGGACAACGTCATGGTGGGACATAGATGATGAGGCAATGATAACATAAAATAATGTATTTACAGCGAAAGCTGCACATTATGAACTAGCAGATATAATGAACTACATGAACAATTGCCTGACTGCTCTTAGAGAGCTTTACCAGTGTCAGTTTACTGTACGTCTACAGGGTTATATCATCATGGTCTACACTTGGCAATTTTAGGCAGCAACAACACCTGCAAGAGCTGCTCGGTGCATATAGCAACATAACGAGATGATGAGGGCGGTTGATGAAGGTTCAGCAGGCTAACTTAGCCACATTCCAACCATGATGATACAAATTGCCGTACTCGATTTTTGGAAAACACTTGTTTCAGAATCTGCAATGGGATCTATGCTGTGGAATATGCTTACACTGAAAACGTGCTCCAAGTTCTTGAAAAACATTATACAGCGAAGTTGGTCAGCAAAACAGAAGCTCCAAATATTTATTGAACCGTGAAATTCACGGTGACACCGCTCATCTTTCCTGCCCCCGAGCGCCGCCGTCTTGACGTCATTTAAAAAGCTCGAAGTATCGCCTTTCCGCTCCTGCCCTTCTAGCTTACAATGAATGCAGAGAAAAGAGCAAGCGACAAAAAATCTGGGACAGTCTGACAAATTTCAACATGCACGCATCTCTGTGACCGGTGCAGCGCTTGAGCACGTTATAGGGACCTTTCTATAGGATGTTGCTGCGCGAACTAGCCCCCATCTTGTCAGGCAGAGTGCACAAAAGGTAAACCTTTTCCGACAACTTCGTCACTATATACTTCGCTGTTTCTGCGACGATCACATCGCAGTCGTAGCCACAAATCGATGCTCCATAATAAAAAATAGTGAAAACAAGCTACAAAAGCGGCATGCGAGCATAAAGCGAACTGCACACTGCTTCAGTTTATGGACAGGAAAGGAGGGTTCGGTTATCGCACGATCCAACAAGCTGGAGATTAGGTTGCGCTGAACCGAACGAAGCACCAGCACGCTTATAATCCGCTGTCACAGCAGTAATACAGTGACAGCGAAGTCAATAGTTGCCCTGCGTCACTGAGTCGCTGACTAATCGGATAACCGGTAGGTGCACTCGATAAAACTGTAGACAATGTGCCAATATTTGCTCGTGCCACTCAGCTCAGTGGTTCATGCACATGCTTTCTTGATCCGGTTTCGAGACCACGGTACTACGTGCGTGTCGTGTGATATTTAGTGGGAAAAGCACGTTTGTTCCCCTTAGGAAAGCTTCTAACCGTGAGAAAATGCATCTGCAGTTTCATTTGTCATGAAGCTACCATCGGCTCCAGACCACCTAGCAAAAGCCTCAGTTTGGCAGCGCTGGTACAGTTTTTCGTACATGAAAATAATCATTTTTTGCACGAATGATTCACCGAGTTGATCACAGAGCCTCACCAACGCAACAACCTATGAATGAATGGAGCTCCATTGCACCATGTTTCACAGCGACATAACTAGCACAGCGGTGCGACATGTCCCCTGTTCACATGCAGCCTTGTACTCCAGAGGGCTGCACGTAAGCATCTGCGGTGGATAATAAAGAAGGCTAATTAACTTACCAAATACTGTACCACTAAAAATCTAGAGGCCTAAGAGGATGTCTGCTCACAATGACAGCCAATGTTGTACTACTACGCACTTTATCGTAGGCTCAACTGCAACCGAAATTGTCAAGTGATTTTTGTCCCCATCACTTCACTTGTGGAAAGGATTGCGCAACTACGGCTGGACTAATTTCAATTCCCTTTTTGTTCAAATCCATACTGTATTTCAATACAGTGTCAATATTTCTGTTTGACATTCCATTTTTTCAATATTTCACAATTATACTACGTGGTACTATCCAGTGAAACTGCACAGTTCGAGTACAAAATTATTAAGGGAATAAAAAAAGAAAAATTTCAATTCCTGTCCTTAATACAATTTGTAGTGTGTGTGCTAAATTTCAGCACTCTATGTCACAAAGCAAGAAAGTTACAATCCCCTCGTACCCCCTCAACAATGCGGACAGTGTAAGTTTCTAATTACCTGTTATGTGAAATTACTTTCGTGTCAGATAGGGCTTCATCGTAACAAGTTCCGGCTGCATTGACTTGGCTACAGCCTACTTTTTTACCATGCGGATCTTACCTTTAGGCTTAGTTACAGGGACTATGGTTGGCTTGAGCGGGTTTTCCGCACGAACGCAGGACCAGCGCGTTTCGGTTCGTGTAGACAACCTTCCCAGCTGTCCTTGCTCTCCGCATCCCATGGTCAGCAACTCACCCTTGGCTGTCAGCATTGCCACGTGATCACTGCCAGAGGTAATCTGCAGTAACGCAAACAGTGCACGCTTCAAATGCAGTGCAAAAATGCAAAGAAAGGCAGCACGCCGACTCACTTGAATTACACTTCAAAAACAGTTGGATCCTTTGACACACCTTTGTGTTGCGTGACAATAATCGCGGCCTGGCCCGCCCGAGCTTCCTTTCTCAAAAAATTTTTTGCTCCCTATTTTCCAGTTTGGAGCGCAACGTCTTGTTGATACCAAATACACCATTTGTGACTGAGAAGTACCAGGAGCACAGCATTAGAGCAGGGGACTGCATGGAACATACGGGAAAACTTTCCCTGTGCAACAAACATACTTGTCAAAGGGTGCAAAATCTACAGTGTATGCTGGCGTCACAAGGTTCATTTCGAAAGCACTGGGCCTAAATAATTATCAGATCAACGGCAGCAAAGTAGGCACCGGCACGCCTAAACCTTCATGGGAAGCACAGTCTGCTGCGTAGGCAAGAGTTGTACAGAACTTTTTTGAGACATCAGAGCCTTCGTTATATTACCATAATGGCCAAGATACTGGAGAACAGGTAATGTCATTGGAGGCAACGTTTCGACAAGTGGGCTTGTTTTCGTCAGGAGAGCAACTTGACGAAAACAGGAGGTTGTCAGTGCCCTTGTCTTGGTCAGAACGAAGACAAGTCCACTGACGAAGACATCCTGACAAAGGATGCCATTCTGACGAAGACAAGTGCACTTGTCAAAGTGTTGGCTACAGCGACATTCCCTGCTCTACATTGTTTTTAATAATCTGTTCATCGACTCAAGCTTCCATCTTTCCCAGAGCTTCTCTTCTCGTGTGCATAATCGCCCATGGTACACAAAGCGGCACAACCAAATGTTAAATAGGTCTCACTGCAGAATAAGTGAAGTCATTTGCTATTTAAAGAGTCTTTAGTGCCCATATCCATCGGACTTCCTTGGTGCGTAGGCTGCCGTTCCTTGAAGCAAGGAAAATAAAGTTCCTGTTGTGAGGAAACAGCGCGAATTGAAAATGAGGACGAATGTGGAATGAGCACTCGCTATCAACCGAAATTGAAGTGAGAAATGCATTGATGGAAAGAACCTCTTTAATACACGCACATACATGATTTTGTGCTTATACAGGTACATCACAGGCGTTCCCAAGAAAAAATCTCGTCATGAAGAGACACTGAAGCTTGGCTCATGCAGTCATTCTCCCAACTTGATATGTTCAGAACCTCAATTATTTCCCAGTGAAACTGATCTTTTTACAAAAAATGCTTCTCTTATCCAGAAAGGGCACGCATGCACATTGGTCACAGTGCATGGACAAATGCGTGCCCTTTTAACAAAAAGTGCTCTCTGAGCCGCACATTAATCCATCGGTCCATCTGGCCCCCATATGCTTGACCACATGAAAGTGGTCCTCTGTATCCAGCACTTGCGACACAAGGGCAGGGGTGAAGCAGAAGAAACAGACTTGGGAGCAGTTTTTGGAGCAGCGAAATGTTAATTTTGGAGCAGGACAACCTTGATTTGGAGGAGCTCACAACATTTAAGGCGATGTCTTAAGAGCTCAAAAATTGTAATTTGGAGCAGCCCAGGCAATCAACTATCTTTTTCACCGCCAGGGGTCAGTACATATTTCAAAATTAAAAACATTCTCACTGCGCCAGAATTTTTGACACACAATAGTGATTTAGTTAAGATCATTGACATAATTTCGCCAATTGCTGCTTTGAATATTTTGTAGATTTTTTTATTTAGCTTCTCAAGGATACTTAGCACTTCTTGAAGGTTAATTAGTGTTTTCTTTTTTCAGGACAATCTGGTCACTTTAGATTCTGTCAAGATTTTTCTGCTTCACACCATTACGAAGAAGCTCATCTAAGCTTTTCACCAGCACACAGCCCTGTATTGTAACATTGCAATACTGTGGTCGCAACGAATCATGAAAGATACTCCAATTTAATGTAGATACAGGCATTCCACATGTCCTGGAGCATGTTTCGTTTGTGCAGGAGAAATCCAAGTCCACAAAAAGACCAAGAGCTTTGAACGGTGAAAAATGGGTTCAACAGCGTGAGAAGCATATACCCTTGAAAATATTACCACAGTTACAGGAACCTCTGTCAAAATGAAAGGTATGCTGTAAAAATGCGATGAGATTTGTCAGAACCCTTCCAGCACAGTGAAATTAAATTTGATTCTTCATGGTTCTTGCGGGTGGTCACACGTCTGTGTTCTCGATTGCATCCGAGCGGCGAAGGTAACTATTGCAGTTTCTGAGCGCCAACTCCGCTGCTGTACGCGAGTGCTAGCTCCGCCGCAGTACTCGAGTGCGTAGTACTCGTGTAGTGCGGCGGAGCTAACACTCGTGTAGTAACACTCGGAGCTAACACTGCGGTAGTGACTCGCGTCACCGCATTTTACATCGTGTCACCGCACTACGTAAAAGTTTGCTTTGGCGCAGTAGCCGAGGCCTAGCTTCGCTGCTGCGCACTTATGCATGTGCTAGCTTTGCCGCAGTTCGCAAATGTTCACTTTGGCACAGTACCCGAGTGCTGCCTTTGCTACAGTAGACGAGTGCTGGCGTCATCGCTGTGCGCGAATGCTAACTTTGCCACAGTACTCATGTATTAGCTTCGCCGCAGTACCCACTTGCTATCTTTGCTGCTGTATGCAGCACGCGAGTGCTAGCAAGGGAGCGTTAGCGTCGCCACCATACTGGAACGCCAGCTTCGCCACCGTACACAAATGCTAGGTTCGCCGCAGTGCAAGAGTGTTATGCGGCGAAGCTAGCGTAATTGGCCCACACCTGCGGGTATGGGCCAATTAGTTGTGACGAGGCAAAGCATGTTTTGCCCCTTAATTACAAACTTCAAATAGTAAAGACTGAATGCAAATGGAAGAGATTTGAAAATTCCACTACTTAGACATCTCGGTTAGAACCCTTTCATCACAATAAAATTATGTTGTTCCGAGTTCTTGTGGCAGACCACACGCATCAAGTTTCTGCTTGTGGAAGTAGCTGGGTGCAACATGCTTATCGCATCAATCAGTGCACGTTAAAGAACACCAGGTGGTCGAAATTTCCGGAGCCCTCCACTACAGCGTCTCTCATAATCAGAGCTGGATTTGGGACATAAAACCCCACAAAACAACAATCTCGCATGAGACCGTGAAGCAGGACGTTCGGCACGTGCTCGATTATTTTAGGAGAAAGATCGAAAGAAATAAACAAATAAGATAAATAAATAAAGGCAGCAGTTAACCATCCCTAGTCGTGGCATGGCTCCGTAATCTGCTTCGAAATTATCTTCGGAATTCGATCACTAATTCTTATATAAGACGGCGTTAGCTACCACCTTCCGTTGCCAAGTTCCGGTCACCCTTCCTCCTGGGCCATTGCCAGTGCTTCAGCGTAGGTGCGTTATTTCTTGGGCATACATATGTGTAATAACACCACGTGGAGGCAAATCAATCACCGTTACGTGTTGCGCAATCTAAACAGTGCTGCAGCTTGGCAAATAAGCGGCTTGGCTTGCCGCAACCGCTGCTGGCATGTATTGAATAACATTATCGATTCTCTTATCCTATCTTGACGAAATTCGTCCTCGCGTTATTGTAAAATGGGTATGCCAAGTGCGCATACCTCTTTTTAAAGAGCGCTAGACAGAACGATCCAAGCCTACTGCGCTCAGCAGATTTTGCGTTCGCATGAGTGCTCCCTCGGCACAGTATGCACGGCACACGCCATCTAGCACAAACAGGTGCAGTTGGAGGGCGCAAATGTATCGCGGTGACGACTGGGCAACCACGGAAGACGTCATAACAGAGCGCAGGGAAACAGGATGGTGCCGTACGAGTAGGCATGTAGGACCGAACAGCTTTTCAAGGCTGTCCCACGTACGACGCGCCGCAATCTGAACAAGAATGGAGTAAATCACACCTTGCGCTCTCTCCCTCGGCAGCCTGTCTTTTCGGGCGCGGAAAGAAACGGCCAAGCGTGGAAATTGGCTTGTGTGCTACTCTTATTGCCTGCTCAGACAGCACACGTGCGAGCGCTTCGCTGGTACCCTGAACGTAGGGAATACACACGCGTATGGGCTTGGAATACGGCGGGTCAGTGTCCTTTCGAAGGGGTCGGCGGGGATTAGTCTGGCGGCGAGCAACCTTGAAGAACCGGAAAAAAGAGAAAGTGAGAAAGGAAAGAAGAGAGAGAAGAAGAAGGCCTTATAAGCACTGCTGCTGTCTGGTGCCCTCCAGTCACCCCTGAAGAAGAGTCCGAGTGGGACCCGAAACGTCGGGTTTTTTTCATCTTTAGAAGTAAATTTTACTTAATGTTCCACCTTTAAGTCGTGTATTCTTCCACGAGTAAAAGGAAATCCGTCATCCGTCACCTTTGTCAACGCGGTGCCCGCAAGCGGCACGTATTTTTGGAAAGGTCGCCGTTAACGTGTCCACGCTGCAGCTACGGCCAGCGCACGCACGTGGCTATGGTTGCCAAGCACCAGCTTAAAATTCCACGGCCTCCCCGCCATGCCGGACTGTTTGTTCCTCTCGGTCAAAAGGTCCCTGCCCCCCGGGATGAGCAGGGAGGGCCGCGCTACCTCGTAAAACAGTGACGTTGTCACGTGATACGCAATCCCCTTCCACGGCGGGGTTGGACGCAAGGCAGGATCACCCGGATTGTACAGGATTGTACGCAAGGCAGGATCACCCGTGTGAACACCGCTTAAAGGAGTGTTCACACGGGTGATCCTGCCTTGCGTAGAATCATTGATCGCCTGGAGTCGTCACCTTCCGACACTTCCCTTCGCTTATTCGTCCTTCAAGATGATGTCCTCTACCGCCACAACGTTCGCCCAGACGGACCATCTTTACTCCTCATGATCCCCAAACACCTTCGCTCGGAGGTCGTCCCCGAACACCATGACCTTCCCAAGGCAGACACGCACCTACGACCGGGTCCACCCACGCTTCTTTTGGAGTGGGCTTGCTCGCTCCGTTCGTCGATGCGTAGCAGCATGCGAGAAATGCCAGCCGGGTACCTCCAGCCGCAAGACATTCCAGCGGAGAAATTCTTTCGCGTTTGCTTGGATTTATTTGGCCATTTCCCACTATCTGCCTCTGGGAATAGATGGATTGCAGTGGCCACAGATTACGCCGCGCACGGGTGGCGTAATCTGTGGCCATAAACCCGGAGCTGCGGGCCCGCTTTACGCCACGCACAGGTGACGTAATCTGTGGCCATAAACCCGGAGCTGCGGGCCCGCTTCTGCTTCGCGGGCCCGCAGCTCTGGGTTTGTTTGACGGCGAACCTTCTTCACTTCGGCCTACCAGGCTGTTACCGCGGAGACTTGGCGGCGAGCCCCAGCTGCTGCTGCGCTGCGAGCCCTCCGCGCTGCTGCCTTGGCTCGTGCGGTGTTCATGTGGCCGAGCGGTAACGAGGAGTAGCGGAAGAAATGCCGTACATACTCGTTTGTGTACACACGGCAGCTCTATAAAATGAGAAGTGTGCTATTATTATTGTTTTTGTTACTGAAAGCTTCTGGCTTGTCGCACACATAATTGCCAACTTTTGGTGAAAGAATAATGGCTTCCACTCGGGTGTGCTACGTTGGCGATCGACAATCTCGGAGCTCATGTGCTGTAATTACATAGCGCATACGTGGATTTCGAGCGTACCACCCGGAGTAAACAAAAAGACGCTCCGTGTAACAGGAACGAATCTCAAAGGCTATGATTTTCCGTGCTACACGCGCCGGGAACGATTGAAGAAACCGAAAACTGCCAACCGAGTACGAACCGAAAGTGCCCCATAACAGAAGTGTTTCGAACATTATAAGGATATGTCTTCACCTCCAAAATTCCCTGCAATATTGCGAAGATTCCCTTTTTCCCTTTCGTCCACAATGACGGTCGAAAATTCCCTGAAAAAGGGAAAATTCCCTGCACGGAACATCACTGGTGAACATCACTGGTGTTAACTGCGTGAGCTCCTGGCGAGGAGAAAGGTTGCGCACGTGCCGAGAGTGGTGACATTACGCCGCCTTGAGCGGCGCCGCCATCTAGTGAGCATTCTTGAAATCACGGGAAAGCCGGCGCTTTGAGCGGCGTGTACAAGCCACCGCCTGCGCCGGACAAGGCCCGAGCATAAGAAGTTTGCCGAGCAAGCTCCTAAAGAACCGCGCAAGAGCCCCGTTTCAGGCGGCTTAGTCACCACAGAAAGGTCCTAGGCACTCTAACCAATCCATCATATTTCCTCTCCCCCCTCCCTCCTCCTCGCATCGCTCTGTCGCGCCTTGTATTCTCTTCTTTAACCTCCTCTTTCCATGTTCCCCTGCATGCGCAAAGAACACAACAAACTTTCGTTGGGCTCAGATCCTACAGTACACAGTCCCGACTCTCGGCGCGCCTAGAGAAGCGTCAGCGGCGGCGCGCCGGCGGTTCGACGCAATCCCATCCCATGGCAACTTAACGTTCGTAGCGGCAGATTTCCCTCTAGTATTTTAGTAGGGAACTCTATGGCTGCTGCTGCGCCGGTTGGAGATTGTGACGTCATTGCGGGCTCCGCCAATCACGAGGGCTCCGGGCGCCGCGATAGAGGATCGGGCGCACGCTCGGCGTTTCTCGCTAATAACGCGTATTTGGTCCAGCTGTGTTAAATTTCGTGTTCAGAAAGTTCGAAAGTACAAAACGGTGCTTCCAACTCAATTTTTCGGAGTTTTTGGGTAGCAATCACCTGTAGTATGCCACATAGGGGCCACGGTACCTGCAAAACAAGGAAAAAAAGAAACAACAAAAAACAACCCTGGCTGTCTATTCAAGATAGACATATATCGGTCTCGTCTTAGCGGAGAGTCAGGAATTCCCATCGAATTCCTGACTCTCCGCTAAGAGAAGGAATTCGATGACTATTTCTTATATAAGACGGCGTTAGCTACCACCTTCCGTTGCCAAGCTCCGGTCACCGTTCCTCATGGGCCATTGCCAGTGCTTCAGCGTAGGTGCGTTATTTCTTGGGCATACGTATGTGTAATAACACCGCGTGGAGGTAAATCAATCACCGTTACGTGTTGCGCAATCTAAACAGTGCTGCAGCTTCGCAAATAGGCGGCTTGGCTTGACGCAACCGCTGCTGGCATGTATTGAATAACATTATCGATTCTCTGATCCTATCTTGACGAAATTCGTCCTCGCGTTATTGTAAAAAGGGTATGCCAAGTGCGCGTACCTCTTTTTAAAGAGCGCTAGACAGAACGATCCAAGCCTACTGCGCTCAGCAGATTTTGCGTTCGCATGAGTGCTCCCTCGGCACAGTATGGACGGCACACCCCATCTAGCACAAACAGGTGCAGTTGGAGGGCGCAAATGTATCGCGGTGACGACTGTGCAACCATGGAAGACGTCAGAACAGGGTGCAGGGAAACAAGATGGTGCCGTACGAGTAGGCATGTAGGACCGAACAGCTTTTCAAGGCTGTCCCGTGCGTACGAAGATGTGCTAGGCACGCAGGCGAGAAAAGCGGACTCCTTTTTGTCCTCAGCCTGCTGCTACATGACAGTGATTACGCGAAGGCCAAAGTGCGGTCATGTGTAGAAGCGAGTTGAGCTCGAAGTTATGTACGGGTTCTATCCACGGAGCCACGGACACAGCCGTATTAAACACCTCAGAGATTAAAGATAAAAAAGAGCACGGCTGTTCGGACTGCTTTGATGGCTTCGAACCGGCTTGGAATTTTTTCGGCCGCAACTGCAATCTTTCTTCTCTGCATTTATCACTTAAATTAGATTGCATACACCTTGATATGCAATTGCTGTCAACGGAGGGTAGCGCCTTTAGTGTAAGAATTGGTTCATCAGCATTCACAATTACGAGAATGACGAAGGTTACAGCCGTGCGCCTGGCGCTGGCGACTGAGAAGTTGACGATCATAAATTTCTTGCTCGATCTTTCAGTAATGGGCAACGGACAGTAATACGCCAGGAGTCATGGGACCCCATATATATGTCCTCCTCATTATAGGTCATATTTTCGCAGTTCATACCTGATTATGCAAACACAATTTGACTCTTTTTGATCACTGCCTCATTAATTAATGAAAATAATTCATTTGTTCATAAAGTCAGGATACCTTTCACTTTGATGAGGATGATCTTTATCACATATTTGGCATTTACCCCCTTCGGAGGTTTAGCCACCTTCTCCGTCTCTTTTTCTTTGCCCGTTTTCTTTTTCCTCCTACCCTTGCCCTGCCGTGTAATTCATGGCCGATCGCCCATAGGCGTCGCCAGACAGCCAAGTTAAAAAGAAAAGGAAGAAGAGGGGAGGGGGCATCTTCACTCTGTCGTGTGTAGACTGCCAATAGCGAAGCCGGCGGTCCCACATAGCTTTATCTCAGTTAGGCTCAGTTATCGCGAGGGCCGGCATCACCAGCAACCGCAGAGAACCCTGAAACGTAAATGTAGAGTGCTGGGTACATTTTAACACGAGTGTTTTATGCCGGGGTCCACCTAGAACACGGAAGTGGATATCTGGAAAAATTAACATACAGTCGACAATGAAAAATTTACAACCATTAGGATTCGAACCTACAAGTACCCTGATAGCAGCTTGCTCTACCGATCACCGCACCGACACATAGAAGATACGGTGCAGCAAACGGGCCCTATATCTTCATTACACTGCTTTACAAATTGCATCTATAGACCGATTTCTCGAGGGCGCCGCGATGTTGCTTAGAGGGCGGAGCCGTCTCCTATCTGACAACCCAGTGGCTCGTGCAAAAAAGCCCGGTTTGGCATGGTCGGTACGGCGTCAGATGCAGCTTTCATCGTTTTATTTTTAAGTTCTGGCGTGCTAAATTTTCCCTAAATTGGGGCTCCGTAATAAGAAATGAGTCTCTCCAACGTCCTTCTTAGCATCGACTCCTTTTACTGCACAGAAAGGAAATAGTAGGGCGAAGATGCGTTTCTATGTGTCTATTCCAACTTTAAGGCCGAGTACGGTCGTATGAACGCCAACAGGCTGCGTACGATGATTCAAAGACTCCAAATAGCGGTACCAAGGCGTCTCCACCAGGCCGCGCCACATTTGAGTTCCCGCAGTTTTTAAGCTCAGTTTAAAAATACAATTCCTGTTGAAATCGCGATACAGTGCTCGATTTCATCACTATAATTCAAGCTCTTTTGAAATCCACAAATGTCCACTCACACGTTCTGGCCAGCTGTCGGTCCCTTTAACTAAAGAAAAACTCACGCGAACTTTAGAAAGAACTCGCTTCAAAACTAGCGAAGCATGGACGACGACACAAACAAGTTGAGGAATATTCATTTTAATGCAGTATTCTCAGCGTTCACAGGGAAAGTTGAGCGAAAGAAGAGTTTGGAAAGGAGAGGCCACCTTCTCGACACGGAGACTACCTACAGAACCGAGCGCCAGGTCAGGGCACCACTCAGCCTATTGAAAGGCCGGTGAGCATCTGGCTGCACTGGGAGAAAGAGAATGAAAGAAAATCTCTTGCGGTGCCAAAGCGGGAGAGAAGGCACGCTTGATAATGCGGGGTGTGGGGGGTGCCACTGGGTTTCTTCGTATTCCTTGGTCCCTTGTCCTCTTTTGCGCTGCCCTTGTTGGGAGCAAAGTTGAGCGAGAGAGATTCTGAATGAAAGTTAGGATAAGAGTGTGAAGAATTGCACGATTACTGTCTCTCAGCGAGGACACCTCAACCTGTGCTCAGAGAATGAAAGAAAAGCAGCCGCAGTGCGAAGACAGGAGAGAAGAGGGACCCCTAAGGAACGTTGTGCCGCAAGAGCAAATGGGCATCTTCGAATGTACTACTCCGGCGCGGCGGAGTAGTACATCCCTACTTCAATGACTTATGAATTGCATGTGCCCTTGCTTTGGACGCCCTCACTTTCAATACTAGCGTTGCATGCGAGAGCGGGGCATTGTTTCTTCGCCACCTTTCTCTCTGCTTCATAGCACGTGTACGAGATATTGAACGCGTATGGTTCGGGGCCCCGAGCACGAGCGGCACCGTATTCTTGCGTTCGTTTGCTGTCATTCCACCTTCTCTTAGCCAGACGCGCCCAGGGGAACTACAAAAGAAAACACGACCTTAAGAAGTGGACTTGTGTGCAGACAAATTTCTCTAATCCTTTAGCTGTGACGTAGATAAGGCGCTGAGACGATGTTTTATGAAGCGGTCGAAGAATGCGAGCTTGCAAGCTGGTGACTAAGTGAACGAATGTTTTTTAATAGCCGTTATTTTGCGAGATGAATCCGATTTTCACCTCCTCCTTCCTTTCTTTCTGAATAGTATTTCCGAGTGGCAGAAGGCATTCCAATAATAGAGTGCATGCTCCAGAAAATATACAATTCCCGGATAAGCACTTTTTGGTCGGGGGCGCATGGCAAAAGTTTGGGGGGCGGGGGTGCTGATGAGCCCATAGGCCCCCCCCCCCCCCCCCCCCGCCTCCCGGCTACGCTCTTGCTCGTCGCATTTCTTTGTCTCGGCCCAAGTTTCATGGCCCTGCTTTATTTCTGAGGACAAGCTTGTGCAGAGGCACAGTGTTATCGTGTGAGGGGGTGGGGGGTGCAGCGAACAACAGGGCGATCCCCGGTTCCTCTACAGGATAAATTCAGTTCTTGGGAATGGCAAGGTTTTGGAAGGATGGTGGGGGATAGAAATAGCCTCCTCCTTGCCCTTTATCCCTTACTGGCCCCTAGGATTTTGCGGTTTCAGTTCTCTCAAATCGGACCGCCCACCTTACCCCATTTTAATGTCTGAAATTGTTTGACGGCTTGGGACCGCTGTATCAAAATTATGCACTCTTTCACACTCTAGGCTTCTTACGGTATGAAGAAGAGACAATGTTGCATCTATTTTTTAGTTGGAAAATACACGGCAACCGTATGTTTTTTTTAACAAAGTGCGGACGGTGCCGTTCGCATGAAATGGTTCGCCGCGGACAATAACGTTCACTATAGAAGCTATAGCGCAAGTGAATAGATCGATGTTGCTATGTACGTAGTTTGTCAAAGACCTGCGCGTCGTGTGGGCTGGTATGTATGGCCATTACAATTATGCTGTCAATTTCATCCGTTAGCCACGAGCGATCGTCGACTTCGCACAATCGGACGCGACCTGACATTGGCGTGTGCACAGACATACGCATTCTCTGCACATTTCGCTCATTTCCCTTCGATGTGATGCCGAAAATGTCTTCATGCAGTTGCATAACGGAAAAAGGAAGGTGGGTCTTCAGGGGACTGCGCGCTCATGACAATGACCGTAATAGTTTTGGGTTAGCTTCCACATTTAAGCCTTGTATGGAGAAATAGTCACGTAGAAAATATGATCTTATCGGTATTTTCTGTACTTATCGAAGTTGAACATTATGCCTCTCGCTCTATTTGCGTTTATTAAAACAGATATCTCCACGATTTACACTAATCTTCAACTGATATTTTCTATTTGTACATTAAATGCGCCTTGCTTATTTTGGCGGTTAACCGGCTATTTCTTCTATCCTCATAGGAATCCGGTGCTTCTGGAAGGCTTTTGCTGAAATATCTTTGCACTTTGTTGAATGAACGCATTTCTTATAATCACCTTTGTAGGTGGATGAGATGAAGTGAGCAGTTTAGAAACTATCCGTCAATGGTATTTAAGCCTTGCGAACAAGTTGCACTCATTAAATGGAGGTCCATTAATGATTGCCCTTCAGATAGGATAGGATCGAGTAAACCCGGGAATAATTTCATAGCCTACATGATTATTACACCACGGTATCTGCACCACGGCCCATGATTACTAATTGTCGATAAGTACAGAAATAGCGAGCTGCACTGCATGTATAAATAAACTGTTCACGTCGTAAATTCAAGTGGAGCGGTAGGTATTCCATTCATCGACCCGGGAGTTGTATGGTTCATCGCAGCTACGCATAGCAGCCATCATTAATTCCTTGCCTTAAATCAGCTACATTTTGGGCGTGACAGCTTTGCACACGTCACGAAAATTACGTGTTTTATTTTTTCATATCTCGTAATCCGGTTCGAAGTTCAGCCACACATAATAAAATGACTATCGTTTCAGAGCTGACGCAGTAACCTGTGAAATAGGTGTGAATAAAACGTGAAGTGTCTAGTCTCACTGCCTCGTCGTTTGTGCACCCCTATGAAGGTGCATATACCGTGTAATTATTTATCTATTGAGTATACTTCTTTTATTATTGCGATAGCACATATGCGCACAGTCTCAAGGGGTTTTGCCGTCGCCATCATGACCCGTATCAAGTCGAAATTGATAGCAAGCCCCCGCACGTCGTACGTTCTACCCGCGGGTAAAAGCACATTAGTGAGGACGATGAACACGGCTGCAGCAGAGATCAAACGAGCCCGGCCCGTCTCGGTCGCTAGGAGGGCGCATGCGATAACGTCACCCCGATCGGAACGCCTGCCGTGGAAGCGAAGAAGCGCCCTGCCCGTCTTCAAGGAGCACGAAAAACGCGAGGGGAGGAGGTGGTGTCGCTCGAAGCAACTGCGCACTAAGCGCGGTCGACATCGCTGGCGCGTGTGCTATCTCGGCAGCCATCACCGTGCGGCTCGTAAACACTTGTACGTCCTACGCTCATAAAGCGAATAGACTGCGAAAGGTGTCGCTGGAGCAGCTTCATTATCGTACACAAGAATGTTGTCTAACGGTTGTGTGAGATGCTATTCAAAAGAGTTAGCTACCAGCCTTGCTTCGTATAACATTTAAAACATGCAGTACTATCGAATTCATTCTTTCGTCCTCCTCAGAAAGACTTTGACTTTTTCTTTTTTTATAATAAAATACCCCAAAGGCTATCACAAAGGTTATCACAAAAGAAGAGGGGCCGGTGGGGGGAGGGGCACAGGCATTCGTTGCAGTTTGTACACCACCAAATTTAGCAAAAGAATGTTAAAAAACAGTGTTGTGTGAAACATTGTATATAAATTTCGTTTTCAAGTAGCCAAGAGTCAAATAACAGCAAAAATCACTACAAAAAACACTGCGAATACCAAGAGAAAATTAAAATACTAAAATTAGGCGGCGGATTGAGCGTAAATGATATTTGCTAAGGTTGTGTTCTGTGGCAGTCTCTGGTGGCTTGGCGGAATGTCGTACAACCCTGAGTAAAGGAGCGCTTATTTAGTTGCCCAAGTGACTGAACATCCAAGACTTATTGTTTGTTTTAATCTTCATTGCATAAAAGGAGTTGGGCAGAACAGGTAAATTTTGCTAATGATCCAAAGGATGCTTTGTGATATTTAACAACTATAATGCACTACTTTGCCGACGTAGAGAAATGCTCTCCGGTAATGCGAGAGGAATTTTTTTGGTTAACTGATGCCTTGTTTAGGAAGATTGTGGGAGAGTCAGTGCAAGTTGCTTCGAAATGTGCAGAGTTTATGCGCTAATGGCGCGTTTCTGCCTGTTGAAATGTTAAGGTTTCGTGGTGAGCGCGAAGGAAATGTTGAAAAAGAATTTGAGTTGTATATTTATCAGACCGACAGCACGAAGAAACCACTGCTTTCAGAGAATTGCGTCGCCTCGCCTTAGATAACATACGCAGTACTTAAGGCAGCCATTTATTAGGTGCTATATTTGTGTTATTATCTGCCTCTTGCCATGGAGAAGTGCAATCGCTGCAAAGGCGAAAAAGCTGTTATTAATTATAAGTTATTTAGTTAAGTCGGTTTGGTTGGTGTGCAAACAAGTTAGGCCATTCTGCGTCAGCCAGTAATTTTAAGCAAATTCCAACGCTTTCATCTGAGTGGGACGGCGTGGCCCACTTAAACTTACACATACAGAACATTCTCTACAAATGGCGCTTGAGGTTCTAAATACAAATGGAACTGGACATGCAGTCACTTCGAAAGTGGTTGCTGTTGTGCAGTAACAGTACGATAATTTCTTCGTGCCATCGGACGATAGCCAATGAGGGATTCGAGACGTCTTAATCCAAACAATAGGATGTGAGAAGGTGATTTCTATAATAATGTGCATATCACATCACCTGCTCGCCCAGGCCGCTGTTCCCAGTAAAGATCCATGAAGAGCGTATGCAAGAAATAGCGAACCCACCTGGCATCTCGTTAGAGCCGCCAAAGTCCGCAGCACGTCATCTCGAAGGCCATAATACGGCAGGGCTCGAAAACGGGGTAGCTGGCGATTCTGCTTCTCTTTGCGGAGAGCGTCCCGATATGACGTCACGATGGCCCCTGCGGTGGAAGACGGGGCGAGATCCTGTGCACTCCTGGCGGCGCCCAGATGCAAGGAGTGCTGTGCGGTACATGCTCGCTGCGGGGCCTTGTTCGAAGAACGTCGCATAAAGAGCGACGGAGATCGTTTCGTGAAGTCCATCGGCGACCACGCCTCAGGAGACACCGCCTGGCAATATCGAAAAGCTCGAAGTCTTTCCTCAGCAGGTGAACGAGTAATATTCTTTTGAATTGCTGTGAGGGTTCTGGGAGCGTCGAACGCAGGTCCGATCTTCTTCGTCTTCTCTTCACAAGCAGTCATTGCACGCGCACTAGTTGAACCGTTGCAAAGGTTTTTAAAAATTTGCAAGGAGACCTTGATCTTCACCTGAATATCTGCAATAGCGCTAGCCTCAAGCGTTTGGTTCACTTTGCATTGTCTGAAGCGGGCTCTAGATTGACGGGTACACTTTCGGTCACCTTAAACGGACCCTAGACGGCATTACACGCACACTGATTTTATTGTTCCTTTGCTTTGTGTGGGACTTGATGATGAGCAAAACACCAGTGAAAGCGGTGAAATCGAACCGTATTATATTTTAATTTCCACCTGAAGCCGGTTTCCGTGCTGACTGCAGCGCCATACGTCAACAGTTTTTGGATATGACATCACCATGCTGGCTCTGCGGCAGGTTCTGATTGGCCAGGTACAGAAGAAATAAAATATATACAACACATGCTTAGAATGCATAGCTAATAAAAAATTTCAAATTGAGAACGTGATTTATGCTTGCTAAACCTAACAAAAGGTACAAATTTGTGCATTACAATTTCATTTTGCTTGTAACTGACACAAGGAGCGTTGTGCGGCCCATGTGGTGGCTGTGGTAGGAAGGCCACAGAGGGCAGCACAGTTCCGCTTCTGCAAGATGTAAGCCGTGTTTTGGGTAGAAGCAGCGTGCACGTCTCGGGATGCCGATATCTGTAGTCTACTTTTATTTTGAATTTGTAAGTTGAATAACTTGGATTTTCCTGTATCGATCTCGAAAATGCTTTTTGCATTTACCTCAGGACAATACAAAGAGCCCTTTTTGATGCAAAACTCAGCGAATAAAATGTGGTTTCAGGGCCCCTCTAAGGTAGCCCGGCCCATGCTGAAATGGCCAAAGTGGATACGAGCAGCACGTGATTTCTTTCTTTGTTTCGTGTCGCTCATACACGCATGTGCACTGCGGTGAGAAACCACCTCCATTAATTAGATTTAATTTATTAGTCGGTTTAGTAGATGAATTTTTGTTCTACGTTTATCCTTGCATATAAGATACACATCATAAAATCATGGCTTGAGGTTTTCGATCCGCTTTTATTTTTGCATTGGTTGTTTTTATTTTCTTACAACACCCATCTGGCGGTGAATCGGAGCTTCCGAGCAACAAAAGCTAGAAGCTAGTGCCTGACTAGATTTATTTTTCACATTCGCCTTCGTCACAGGTAAGTATTTTGGCTACGTTATCTTCATATGGTTACTATATATATCAGTATTAATTTGCCAGGAAAGAGAAAAAAGACGAGTCCTGGCCGCGGGCGCTGCATTTCGATGGAGGGGGAATGTGTGCTGTGCGATGTCGGTGCACGTTAAAAAACCCCAGGTGGCCAAAATTTCCGGAGGCCTCCACTACTGCGTCTCTCATAATCAAATCGTGGTTTTTGGACATGAAACCCCAGAAATCAATAAATCGTCCTCCCATCATGAACTACTTGGAGCATATGGTCCCCAAGCTCTTTGCGAGGAGAAGGACAAACGGCGTTTGCTTCGAATTTTCAGGCCTTTGAGCAATGCGTGGTGATGTAATTCTTACCACACACGGTTGTGAATGCGTACCGAATGCACTGCCTTTGTCGTCTGAAAATGGTCAGGATTGCTCTTTAAGGGAAACTAGGTATTTTAAAGAAACCGGAGTTGCGGGTCCATTTCATAATTTTTGGGGCTGTGGCTTCGGCAAACAGCTAAGATTTTTCATAAGCTAAGGCGAATATCTAAATTTTGACGGAAAGCGGGGTGGTTCCTCATCAGGCAATATCGCGATTGTCGTCGCCGGCCATGATTGGCAGGAGCTTCGTTAGGCTGCCTATAGCGTACTTCACATCAGCTCACTGCGCTTGGCACTGGGGGCCTATACCTTAAACTGCATGCGGAATACTATTTCTCCTTAGTCCTTCATGACTGGTCAGTTCTGGTTGTCAAAGCAGGACTGACCAATCTGAAAACTGAGATTGGTCGGGGATTGGTCAATTCGCCCTTGACAAGCAGAACTGACCAATCAGGTAGCACCAAGACGGAATAGTATTCCGTTTCACGGTACAGGCGCTCTGACTACACCGTAGTCGTGTCTGATGACAGTGTCCGTTACATCACTCTTAGAGAATGTTTCAGCTGGTCCTGGTGCTGGACACATTAATAATGAAGACCGTTCACCGATGACAAAAATCCCTTACGAAAAAAAATGAACCTCTAACCCACGCTATAAAGGTGGGTTACCCATTGCGATTACCCATTGCGGTGTCGCTTGAATTTCACTTGCATTTTAACGGCATGCTTACTCTAGGAGTCTGGTGCGAGAGCTGCAGGGTTTTGCCTATACTACACTGCTTAGCAAGTCGGTTTTCTTCTTTTCGTCGAGTAAAATATTCACGCTGTTCCTCTGAGATCTTTACTTTGCGTGGTGTACTCGACTGAGTTGCTATAAGTCCCTGCTCTAGCAACCGGCCAAGGCGCCGCTAGAGCCAATAGGGAGTTTTAGCAGCGGCGGCTTACCTTACAGTAAGTACGGTAATGCCGCACCGTCATGGTTGCCACGTAAAAAGTTGAACTTCCGAGGGCTTTAGCAGCAAGTTTTTTATGTGACGACGTTTCCGTACTCACCGATCAACTGGTGCAGCTCTTTCTGACCAAAAAACCGCGTGCCGACCATGCATTACCGTCAGTACCGTGCGGTAAGCCGGTGCCGCTGAAACTCCCCTTTCACACTAGACGCGTTCGGAGGGGCGGCTAGCGTATGTGCGCGTCCCACTACCGCCTGCTTCACTCCTCCACTCTACTTCGGCTCCGCTATTCTACACGACACTATTCTTTTTCGAGTCCGCCGCGGTGGTGTAGTGGTTACGGTACTCGGCTGCCACACAAAAAGCGCGGGTTTGATTCCGGCCGCGTCGGTCGCATTTTCGATGGAGGCGAAAATGCCAGAGGCCCGTGTACTGTGCGTTGTCAGGTCACGTTAAAGATCCCCAGGCGGTCTAAATTTCCGGAGCCCTCCACTACGGCTTTTGGCTCCTCTCTATCTCTTTCACTCCCTTTCCCCCACCCCCATGGACGCTTAGCCGTGCTCCCTACATGGGCTGCAGAAATTAGCTTGCTTTCCTAACCGAACCACTATCATTGTCATTCTTTATTGGCACAGGCGAGGGATGGCGTAACACCACCTGTGCACATGCGCCGCGCCGAATTACTTATGCGCATGCGCCACCCTCCCCTCGTTGCGCGCCTCTCCTCCTCTCCGCAGTGCTATGCTGGCTTGCGTTTTAGCATAGCATTTTCTGTCGACGCTGACCGCGTGACGATAATTTCTTTGGATGGTAGAGGTACACTGTCGCTGCAAAAAAGATGTGAATTCGACCCCTGTTCAGTGATGACGTACAAAACAAATAAGCTTACTTGACGATATTTCCTGTTGCGCGAACACAGAAAACAAAAACATCTTTTCACAAGCTCTATGTGGCAACAACGCGCCGTCATGACTGCTGAGCCAACAGCCACAGACAGGGACGGTTGGCCTTCGTATACTCACTAATTAATGCGCTTTGCAACACAGAGTTAACTCGCCACAAAACGTTCACTTTTGATACCAGCGTTGATATTTGCATTTCAACTTTGAGCGTTATTAGATGCATAAGTTCTCGACGTCTTTGATGTTACAATTCAATAACGTGCAGAAACGAAGCGAGCCGCTCTGCTGAGACCATAGTACTAAAATACTACTAAAATACTACTACTTCTACTCGATGAACAAATCGCAAAGTACGATTAAAACAGGGAATGTCGCAGGAGCCAACGTTTCGACAAGCGACTTGTCTTCCTCAGGGCGGCAACTGGAGAAGGCTGTTGCCGCCCTGACGAAGACAAGTCCGCTTGTCGAAACGTTGGCTCCTGCGACATTCCCTGTTCTAAATCGTATTTTGCGATTTGTTCATCGATTCAAGCATCCATCTTCCCCTGAGCTTCTCTTCTAATTTGGATTGCACTAAAACGAAACATTTTGGAATTACTATGTGCGTGCGCAGGAACTAATTGCTTTTTCGCGGTTAGAAAAATACTGAACGCTCATAAATTTAGCAATATTGTGCGAGATGGCAGTGTTGCCTCCTCTGCTTGTGCCCAGATTTAAAGGCGTCCCTACCGATTTAAGTTCCAGATGTAGTTGCGTTCGAACTTAAAGATTTTTGCTCTTGTAAGTGACGTGCTGACATTTTCAAGCATGTAAAAGGTAGATGTGTGTTCTAAATATATTAAACGGGCTTTCGCTCGCTTCTTTTAATGCAGGGCAAGTGCTCCACTGTGTCTTTACAAACTATATGAATGGGTCAAGCCCTGCGTGAGGCCGTAGCAGGAGCGCAGTATCGCCCATCGCTTGGTGGTTGGTTTTGTGAAAAAACGTGACGGGAAAGTAAGCAACCATGCCGTTAAACTCCATCAGAAACTGCGCCTGAGCTTCGATTTGAGCTGACTTTTTGAGCGTCGTCCGCAGGCGCGTGTGCCTATCGTCCACTGTGCGTCTATTACGCGCGATAACTGCGTGTCTGCTTGGCGCGTTCGGTCGGCGTTGAATTAAACAGACAGCGGAATTCAAATGCCGTAGTACAAGGTATACGAACGGCCCTGTCACAAAGGATGTATGTCAGCCGTGAAAGCGAGCCTACGGTTACAGATTCTATCGCATCTGGTACAAAACAAAAAGAAAACAGCAAACATGCATCGATAAGCTTCGTGAGACACAGCGCAAATATTTCTAAAGTTGGGTAAAATGCCGCTGTAATAATTTGTGTAGCCATCCATCAAGAAACACAACAACGAAGCACTGCATGGCACCTCATCATTGCAAACGACTTTGGTACATGCGACAGTCTTCAGGATGATCTCCAGCAGTAAAGCATACACTATAGCCGCCTCCTTCGTCGCGTAATGAAAAAGTGTAGTAACGTTACTCGCGTCGCTGAAGTTAAAAAAACAGGAATAAACAAATCCACCAAAACATTTGAAGCCGCAGGCACGAAGACTAGACAAAACCATGTCATACCCATCATTCCCATGGGATCTTCACGATCAGAGCGCCAGTTTTCCCTCTAGTATTTTAGTAGGAAACTCTATGGCTGAGACTGCTAGCGTCGTTTCTTTTGGCCTTGCATGGCGGCTCTCAGTGCCCCGAATTGTTCGGTTATACTGGATGCTGCTTTGAAGAACTGGTCCCTTCCGGATATCACTTTAAGAAGGGAAGAAATGTTTAAGAAAAGGCGGTTTCCCAAACAAAACAAGCTTAATGGATACTTTCAGGGGCCACGCAAGCAAAGGCATTGGCCGAAGGAGAAGGAAGGGCGAAGAGAGGAGGGCTAGCCAGCGGCATCGCCTCTTTGGGAGGCACGATCAGACGTCTCCTCTGACAGCGAAGAGAACGCCTCGTGCAGCTTTCATCGAAGAGCCTACCGACTGCGTTCGAGGCCGGTTTCACACGCAGCAGCTGTTTTCGAAGTGTCGTGAACACAGCGCGCTTCATTTCTCGGGTTTTACGTTCCAAAACCAAATATGATTGTGAGAGACGCCGTAGTGGATGGCTCCGGAAATTTTGAACACCTGGTGTTCACGGGCCTCAACAGCGACTAGAACAATTCTGCGAGGATATCGAATTACCAATGAAAAGAATACCGATACGGATACAATACACAATAGTCATGCGGGAATTGAACACAAAAGTAGGAAAAAAAAACAAAGCGAAAAAAAAGGTGATTGGCTACTTCGGTGTCGGCCATAGTAATAAGCGTGGAGAGATGCTAGTAAAGTGTGCAGGAAGAAACCGACTCCGAATAATGAATACGTTCTTTAAGAAGCAAAAGAATTAGAAGTGGACATGGAAAAGTCCTAATGGGGAACATAAAACCAAATTGACTTTATAATCTGCGAGCAACCAGGCATAATCCAAGACACAGATGTAGTAGGAAAAATAAAATGTAGCGATCACAGATTAGTAAGGGCAAATATTGTACTTAACATAAAGTAAGCACTAAATAAGTCAATGGAAAAAGGCAAACCTAGAGGTAATCAAAGCAAAGAACAAAGCATTTAAAGTCGGACTAAAAAGACGTTTGACGCGTTATACGAAAGCGATGAAGAGTTAGAAGAAGTAAACAAAACCATAACGAAAGCGATCTTCCAAACAGCGATAGAATCCGCGGGTAAAACAACAAAGCAAGGTACAAGCAAGTTGTTGCAATCCACTGAAGACTTAATAAAGAAAGCGCCAGCAGGTGAAAGTGACTTCGTCAAAAGATAAAACAGAATTCGCAGAATTATCAAAGCTGAGCAGTAAAGGCAGGCAACAAGATATAAAGAACTTTAACGCGAGAGAAATGGAGAAAGCAGTAAAAAAAGGTGCCAGCATTGAATCGTTCAAAAATAAACTGCAATTAGGAGAAAAAGAAATACTTGCGCTAAAAGATAAACATGATACCGTGATCAAAACTTCAACAGAATAGGAAAGGTAGCAGAATATTTTTACTCCGAACTGTACAGCTCCCAGACAGACCATGCAACCTTATTATAAATCAAATCAATTGAGGACACGGAAGTTTATTGTATAACCAGTCACGAAGTCAGAAAAACCGTGAAAGGCACGTCCCGCGGTAAAGCAGCTGATGAAAACAGTATAAGAACCGACTTGATCAAACATGAAGGAGATATTATATTTTAAAAACTTGCGTCGCTCTTCACGAAATGTATCAAAACATCTAGTGTACCGCTGCGCTGGGAAACCGCTAAAATAATCGTAATGCACAATAAAGGTGACATAAAGGAGTTAAAAAATACAGACCAATTAGCCTATTCCCAGTAATATGCAAGCTATTTACGGAAGTAATTTCTGCCAGAATAACAGAAACGCCCAACTTCAACCAACAAAGTGAACAAGCTGGTTTTAGGAAAGGTTGCTCAGCAATGGACCATAGCCTTGCTATCAAGCAAATAATTGAGAAGTTCGCTGAATATAACAAATATGTTTATATGACCTTTATAGACTACGAGGAATGATTTGATTCCATAGGAATAGAAACAGTTTTAGAAGATTTACGTCGACAAGGTGTACTTGACGTATACGTGCAAACCATAAGTAACATTTACACGGATTGCAAAGTCACACTATTTTTACATGAGAAAAGTAGCAAAATTCCGATCAAGAGAGGTGTCTGACAAGGAATTACGATCTCCCCAGTGTTATTCATTGCATGCCTAGAAGAAGTGTTCAAAGGGCTAGACTGGGAATAAAAAGGAATTCGAATAGACGGAGAATATATGAGCAATTTAAGGTTTGCAGAGGACATTGTTCTCTTAAGCTATGACGCTGACGAAGTATAAAACATTATTGAGGACTTAAAAGGGAAAGCCTTAAAATAGGACTACAAATGAATTGGCAAAAGACTAAATTATGCTCAGCAGTCTAATTGAGGAACAGGAATTTAAGATTACAATGAAGCCTCGTAATGTGTGAACTAATACGTATATCTAGGTCAGTTGTTAACAGGGACGCCTACTCATGAAAAGGAGAGCCTCCATAGAATAAGAATGGGATGGAGCGCATTCGGGATACATTCCCAAATCAGCTCTGGAAACTTGCCACCCTCACTAAAGCGAAAATAGTTAATCATTGCATTCTCCCAGTACTACGTACGGTACATAAACATGGACGTTAACTACAAACCTAGATATGAAATGGAGCACGCAGTGTGCAATGGAAAGAAAAATGATAGGCGTAACGCAACACGCTAAAAAACAAGTTGAGAGGATCAAGGAACAAACAGGAGTAGCTGATATTCTCATACAAATTAAAGAAGAGTGCACCTAGACAGGGCATATCATGCGGAGGACAGATAACACATGCACAGTCAGAGCGGCGAAAGGGACACCAAGAGAGAGAGAGAGATGAAGAGGAAGGCAGGGACGTTAACCAGATATTAGTCTCCGGTTTGCTACCCAGGACTGGGGAGAAGGGGGAGGAGGTTAGAAGGATGACAGTGAGAGAGGGTACAATGTTCCAGACAAGCATAACAAATAAAACACACACACAAAGAACGTTCCACTTAGAGGCGTTCACAAATGCAGGTAGATCTCAAGAAGCGCAGTAGCGCTCTCATGGCCTTCTTCTGCGACGTGAGGTCTAGACGATGTCATAGAATGCCTTCTTCCGACAGTGGTTGGTCGTCCAGCAGTGTTGAGGGATGGCCTCTCAGCACTGTACCGTGGGCAGCCACATAAAATGTGCCCAGTTGACTCTTCGTGTCCGCAGTGGTCACAGGCTGCGGTGTCGGCCATTCCTATGCGGAACGCATATGCATTTGGGAAAGCAACGCCCAACCACAGTCTGTGTAAAAGCGTGGCTTCTCCTCGGCAAGTCTCTGGGTGGGACTCGAAGGCTTAACGTCGGATCGGGAGAGTGAAGTCGCGAATGCGTGAAATATGTGCCACCCCAGTGCGATATAGTACACTTGCGAGCAAGCAGATGGAGCATCCGTGCCGCCAAGAGATGAAAAACGCAACCGAGGCGGGCAGAAAGGTTAGATGAAGCGATGAAATTAGAAGTTCGCGGGCATAAAGTGGAACCAACTCGTTCAGGATAGGGCGAATTGGAAATCCTTGGCAGAGGTTTTCGTCCTGCAGTGGACTTAAAGCAGGCCGATGATGACGAATCCTTGTTGTCTATTTTCTCAAAGGGGAGTCCCAAGTGCCATTGAGCTTTATGTATGTATGTGTGTATGTATGTATGTATGTATGTATGTATGTATGTATGTATGTATGTATGTATGTATGTATGTATGTATGTATGTATGTACAGCATTACTAAGGTATCTCAGCAAAAATAGATGAATGTTCATGAAGCATTGGGAAATGCTTCTCTTGCAGTTCATTTCTACTATTGCTCAATCAATCCGCATACGCAGCAATAATCGATTCAGTTAGGCTTTGGAAACAGCTGCATGCACGGATTAGGTGGTCTTTGGAGATGTTGGCCCTTGAGTCATCAATGGCGGCCTTCAGCGAGTCTTTTTTATCATAGGGCGGTTTCTTGATCTCCTCTCAACTAGGCCCCAGACACAGTAGACAGGAGGATATAAAGTTCGAGAACTAGAAGAACAAGTTGGGAGCCATGTGTTCGTTGAAGTTGCCTGCCAGGCACTACTGGGTAATACAGGTGCGGTGTGAAGGAAAGCCAGGTATTTCTGAAAGGCGTAAGGTCTTCCTTTCGAAACGTTGTATATCCAGGGCTCTTTGAACGGTGCAGGCACCTCTGCGTACGCGGCAGCATTAACGCAGGGTCCCGTAAAATTTGTGGAGGCATAACGTCGCCCTCGTTGCTGACGATGGATGACACCATTACAGACAGCGGAAATTTTGTGTGCGTCGCTGTAGGCACTCACCAACGCTTGCGCAAAACCACCTGCATTTAGTGTGGTGAGCTTTTTAGTCTTGTCAAAGGTTTCATCTGAAGGGAAAAAAAGACAGCATTCCAGGCTCTTCAAGCCTCTTCACCCTGCTTAGCAAGCACTTCGACTAGAATAGATGAATCTCTCAAGTGTTATCGGACATGAAAGGCCCCCTCTGCATGATATAGGAACAATAACTCAAGTCATCGTGCACACAGAACCTGACATGCAAGTCTACGACCTGGGACTCCATTGCAGTGGCCCTCATTGGCTTCCCTGGGTCATCATTAGCGATGACTTGCAGCCGCCGGAGCAAACCTGGTGTTCTGACGACGTCTGACCTCGTATTTTTTTCTTTTCGCCAGAGATGCCACGTCGCCGCCAGAACACGCCAGTTCTGGGCGCACTATGTAACGTAAATGCTTAGTTACGGTCAGAAGTCGGCAGCTGTTTCCATGTCCTGTGGTGCATGGACAGGGCAAGGACGATTGCATGCCGTTTTATTTCTTGCGTCAACTCGTGTGATTCCATCAGTGAACCAACTGTGCACTGTGAAAATAAGGAGCCATTCAACAAGGAGCCGCACGCCTAGATATATATCATTAGCTTGCTGGTGCCTATGGCAATAAAGAATTCTGTTCTCAAATGCCTCGCCCAGTATGTATGTATGTATGTATGTATGTATGTATGTATGTATGTATGTATGTATGTACGTACGTACGTATGTATGTACGTACGTACGTACGTATGTATGTATGTATGTATGTATGTATGTATGTATGTATGTATGTGTTTGCGCGTGTGTGTCAGGACGTGTAAGGGTCGTCGGAATGTGAAGGAGAATATGGTATGCAGAGGAGGCACCGGGCAAGACCCACAGCCAAGTAGTGATCATGTGGGGGAGGAGGCGACCATTGTTGTGATGCATTGTACAGCTGGTGACTGGAAACTGGCGTGACAAGTGTTTGGCGGCCAGAGGGAAAGGAGTAAATTCCGACAGCGTGTCCAGGAATGTCTATAGTCACCAGCTGGTTGGGCGCCCTCACCCCTCCCCCGCAGCGTGGTGGGCAGCAAGCGTACCCACTGTATTGTCGTCATTGGTTAGAGTGGCGTCGGGGTGTAAATCGCCGTGTGTGATTGGCTGTGAGATGTTGAAGGGCGGAGCAACCGGTGTATATAAGGTGGCCCCTTTTGCCTGGCAAGGGAGATCGGAAGCCAGAGACTGGAAGCAGAGGTTGGAAAGGCTGAAGGTAAGCAGTAGGATGGAGGGTAGCCCGAAGGTTGGCGAGGACGGAGTGGATAGCGCTAGAGAGTACATCTAGCACCACTCCGGGTGGTGGTTACGGTCGCAGAAGCAGTGCGATGCACTGGGGTCGGCTCTGTCGAATGGAAGCGATCGTTCCACCAAGGTCCTCCCAACCGGGGTTCGGGCGCGGATAGTACTAGAGGGGACATCTAGTACGAGTCCGGGCGGTGGTTGAGGTCGTAGGAGAGGTGCTACGCACTGGTCGGCTCTGCCGAATTAGAGCGACGGTCCCACCGCTAGGCCCTACCAACCGATGGCTTCACCTAGGTTCTACCAACCGAAGCTAAGTCACCTTACTATCTGTCAATGTGTTATGTACTATCTGTCTCGGATATAAAGTCTCGTGTTGTGTTTGTGTGAAAGGCCGGTCTCTTTCAAGTCGACAACGCGACGGCGGGCAGATAGAAGGAAGGCTTCCGTCCATCCTTCTTCGCAGCAGCAATGCTAGCTGGAGGAGCTCGGCTCCAAAAGAAACGAAGAGAAGCAGGACGGAGGAGAAGGGGGGAAGAGAGGACAAGTTCCTCACCATGACGACAAGGTCACCCCTTCACCTTCTACAACCTCCTGTTCTAAAATTTACTGAGGTTTGTATATGGCATGTTAAACGCAGTGCTGGGGCAGAATTCACAACACTTCTGTTTCGTATGTGCTCTTTCCAATTCGCCAGACGCCTTAATATGTCCAGCATCGTCATTAGCTGTATTTTCTCTTACGACGTTTTCCGTCGTAACGTGCGTCTGTAAATACTTGCCCTGATTATCTGACAAGTTGGGTCAATCTTTGCCATTTACTTTTAGAGCAAAGGTTCTTACGCCTCCCCCTTCATGCCCGCTTTGATTTTAGGCTGCGTGTCTTAACGGTGAAGTATTTAGTTGTGGTGGAGGACAGTGCTATCTGCAGTTTAATATAAAAGCACAAGAAGTATCTGCAAAACACGTCTGGTTAATACCATCAAAGTTCACTGGCACCGAAATGTTTCCTTACTATAAGATGAAACTCATGGGGCTTTTTTAAGGCGATAGCATTCGATCTTTTATTTACCTGTGACTATGAAAAATACGGTAAGCCACTCGCGAACAACGAGAGCCCTATGAAAACAAATATACCTTGTACTATACAGCACTCAGCTGTATGCGGCGCGGTGACCTTTTACACATAGCGTGCGGTGCACGCATCCCAGCATGTGGGGTACGCGATATGTGGGAAGGTGAACTCACAGAGGGTGAAATCCGGTCGCAGATATTGTGATGTTTATAAAAGGCTAAAGATCTCGCATGCGTCGTGGAGAATGTATAGTTGAACTGCAACACACTCATCAGGTCTTGCAGACGTTACTCCAAGATGCATGCGGGAAAAGTGTGAGCTATGATGGCTCACTTTACGTGCTTTCAAAGAGGCGGCGAGCATTCGGCCACCAGTTTAGCACATGCGTAACATAAGTGTGACCCTTTTCTTTTATGATCGGTGTATTTGCTTTTTTGTACGCGCATATATTAGTGCGTATGCATGATTTCATTCCTCGCTGTTGTGATCCTGACTAAACAGTTAACAAGTATTGAATGCACGCTCTTGTTTGCGCTTACTTACTCAATCAAAATAGGTATAATGAAACCGAGAACGTGATTCACAGTGAATTCGGGGCGCCAGTGCAAGCACGTTTTTCGCACTTTTGAGGCATTCCTAATAGTCGGTAAACGAGTGAAGACCCGTCAGCACAGCACTACATTACCTATTGACCGAATGGCACCAACAGGATGTTGACGTTTGGAGGACATCGAGGCGGTATAAGTACGTCATTTAATGATTCCCCAAAGAGATATAATAACGCGTGGGAAGAGAAAAAGGATAAATATCGCGGAAGCATCCGAAGCCCTCATTTTCGGTGACAGAAAAGTCGGCGCGACCACATTTCTGATAATTTCTAATATCAGGGAAGATAATGAACATTTAGGGTCTGTGAACGTAACATTAAATCGATTTCGATTCTGCAATGATTTTTTGCACAGCAAGGCATTCATTCCTATTCGTGTGTCCCAGTCGAGAAGAACCGAATGAAAGCAGTGCGTGTGGTGCCCAGATTTCAAAATGTTATTTGGATGGCTATTTTCCTAATGGAAGTAAAAAAGTTGGCATCACAACAAGAAGAGACCGATTCCCTAAACCTCATTTAGTGCAAGAAGGAGTACCGAACGGCGTTCTGCGCTTGTCACGGAATGACATTGCCTCTGACCAGACTAATTGTAAATGCACGGTGTGCACGCACGTGCGACATCAGATGCTCTTCGGTCACCCGAGAAAACAAGCAGATCGCTTCCTGAGCTGGGAAACACCGACTTGGTAACTTCCCACGTGAGCCCCGGCATGATTCTCGAAAAATTCGCGTCAGCAATGCAGGTGCAGCCAGTGGGGCATCATTTCGCCAGCACTGGACATGTGCGGACAGTACGCTACTGTGTCGTCGGCAGCCGCTCGGCGCCGAAGTAGGCAACTAATGCCTAGCTTTGTTATGACGAGCAAAGCGGGCACCCCCGCGTCTCGCACGCTAATGGCCTGTCAATCAGGCGAGATGAAGGAAGATGCCGACACGGCAGCCACGAGAAACGGGTTGGCCATCGCTTTCTTACAGTGCATTAATTGCGAGAGGGATTTTTTTGGGCGGAGCCAGAAATGCAATGCTGGAGTAATGGTCTCTGTAAACACGCCCTGATTGCGCAGACAGCGAATCAGGGAAACATGAGCGTATTTAAGCTCGGAGTATTGACGGGCAAGGGGTTCTAGTCTCTTGCCTGACATGGCATAGAAGGCGATCATCATGTATCCCTTCTAGAAGTTGTTAGCGTGGCTTTGTACCGGCTGCTCATCTAACCTTAGCAGTTTCATCTAGTTGAGACGCGCGCTTACCGTCTGCAACGTAGGCATCGGGACTTGGTCTCGAGTTAGCTCAACCTGCTCGAGATTGCCTTCAAGCACTAGCTCCCCGGAACATCAGCGCTGCAACTCCGTCGACGTTGAAGGTGTACCAGAACTACGGACTTCTCGCACCAGACTGCCGAGGACCCTTCAACGCTGCCGGTCAACACCACGTGTGCCACCACCTGTTTATACTCCTGAACTCTCTCCCTGAACTTTCATAGCTTTTGTAGATTAGATTCCGCTATTATTGACATTGCCCTACTTGCTGTTTGTTAATTTATTTTTCTTAGCTGTTTGTTATTTTCGCGTGCTAATATTTGGCAAGCTCTTTCACCGTTGTTAAGTGCATAATTGATAGTTTAAGTGAAGTGTTGTTTATTTTGTATTATTTGTGCTACCCTACCGCTAGAGAGTAAAATTTGTTGTTTTGTTTTCCCGAACACGACTCCGACATTTCACTGTGTCTGCTTGCTTACGGAACGACCGAAACTGCCGTCGTTCCCTCCTCCGACTTCGCGCCGGTGACGCTTGAACGGTGGCCCTGTAACAGCGCTTCTTCCTTGCCTTTTCCTTGCCAGTAATACCCGTGAGCACGCACCTGGTTTAAATGTTTGGAAATACATACCGACAAATGCATCCTTTTCTTATACTTCGCCGCCATATGAGGAAGGACAGCGTGGATAGAAACATTACTATTATTGTTTTAGTGCAACGCCGGTGAATATATCGCACTTGATAATCACATCATATAATTACCTGTCGTATAACCTGCGAAGAAACAGATAAAATAGGCATTACTAGACGGATCCAATGGATGAATTTAACATATGCGACTTACGAAGGAGCCTTGAAACCATTGTTTTGAGCTTGCGTTGTTCAATTCATATACATGCTTACGCGTGTCACAAACTCTCGTATATTTGAGCGTCACCTAAGTGGACTAAAAGTTGTACTTGAATTTTCAAGGTCGTGGTTGACACCGTACGGCACTCAGGAATGGTGACGCAATACATTCACACCCTAGAAAACGGCTCGCTTAGGTAGAACAAAGCGATATCTAAGGGTGAGATTTTGCATTTTTTAAAAACCTGAAGAGATCGCAACGTCTAAGGACGCGCCATGGCCGCTACACGTTGCGCCTTTTCCGATTGCGTCTATCATTGCGTTGGGGGTAAAAATTGCTCCAAACTCAAGCTACAGATACCAATGCGTTAGGAGCTATAGGTCCAGTGCGATATCGTCCTGTCCTTTAAGAACAACAACAACGACAACAACAAAAATCCGTAGTTTCGCCAGCCTGAAGAAACAATTATTGCTTCAGCTTTGTATTGTGGTCCGCAGGGAATCTTTGGCGAGAAATGCGAATATCATAGCGGCGAAACGCATTCGCCTGGCAAGTCTTTTTCAACTTCTGTAATTAAGAAGCAACATAAATCTGCCCGAAGGCTGCAAAATCAACACTGGAAGGGCGAGGATGGCGAGCATCAACGTAAAAAAAAACGCTGCTACGATGGCAGCGGGTGAAACATTGCACCGTGCGAGGGCATATCGTGGGCCCTTTGCGCGTTGCCTGTCTCGAAGAACATATGTGCTGTAGTTGTGTCGCGGCTAAAACCCCCAAAATTATTATCACATCTGTTGAAGATATAAAGCGGCACTCTCGGGTGATGGCATTCGGAATATCTCGCACGACTCGGTGCTAAATGTGACCAACTCCTTTCCCACAGCACAAGAGAGCAACAGCGCGTTGGGGCTGTCGCCTACGGGACGAGTTGACCTGTGCGCGGTCCGCGTGGTCCTCTGTCGTGTGAATGGTAAGCTGCGGAGCGATCGGCGTGTCCTCACGTGATTGATTCGGTGCGAAGACATGTACTTCGTGTGAATGCACTTTTACCGGAAGACGATGGGAAAAAAATGATCTAGTTGACGCTGTCGTCGTGCCCCACTTCAAGTACACAACGTTGGTGCCCGTCGTCGTTGCTGCGTCCGGCCGCTCCGCGCATGGATTAAAGAGCTGCACGGACCGATTTTTCAGGCTCGAGTGCTGCCAAGGCTAGAAAGTGTCATGACCCGGCCATCCCGAACCCGGCCCGGTGTTTTTTAACACGGCTCGTACCCGGCCCGGGCCCGAAATGTTTATGCTCGGCCCTGTTATGGCCAACGTTTACAGGTATTTTTCAGTTCCATAACTCCTCCTCCGAAGGCTACTGCTTTTACCCAGGCAGTGAGAGAGCACCGCAGTCGAGAATAGCGTGAGGGGCTTCAGAACGGGCGCATCAGAGCCTTCGCTCTGAAACAGAGAGGTCTCGCGCAGTCGCGACCGCAGAAAAACGCAATCCACGCCGATGCGACGCTGAACGGCGAAGTATCACCGTCAGTTGTTCTCCTCTACGATCGCGGCACGAGAAAATCATAAACAGAAGTGATGCAAGTATACGCTGCAGGGCTTTCGCAATTTATTGCGGCACTAAACTGAGGATGTAGGCTCCACATTCTATAACGCCCATCGTGCCATACCAAAAGGTGGATCATCCTCTTCATTATCATCATGTTGGTTTACGGCGGGATTATTGGCCTATACCCCGCAGTGGGTGAGCGCCATAAAAGAGGTTCATCGTGATCATCAAGCTGGAGGGCTCCGCGTGAAGCATGCTCGTGCATTAGAATGCTCCACCAGCAGCGGTGCGCCTACTTTGCCGATTAGATATGAGGCTCCTAGTTTTTGTAGCGGACATGGAGGTCGGTGATCTGATCATTGGTATTCTAATCTACCATGACATCGACGGCAGCCATTCCACATTCTCTGCATCATCTGGATTCGACAAGACATCTTCAGCTTCAAGTCGTAAGACGTGGTGCTGGCCCATCTTCCTCGCTCAGGGTGGTCTGCTCGCTTACACTGTACCCGAGGCCAAGCTGCGAGACGTGTCTAAGGTAAGAATTTGCATACGAAGCCCTAAGTAACCTGAAATAATCGATCAGATGTGGGAATGTGACGAACATCTTTTTGCATCTTTTAGCAGAGGAGAGTCGTGGAAGCACCTTGCAGGAAGCCAGGAGTTCCGTACGTGGCAGTGGTCACATCGAGGGACGTCCAACACCGCCAGACTCAGAGGTACAAAGCAGCTTGATGACATAAGCGTAAATACCCTAATGAGCACTCGTGAAACTCACTGTGAATCGTTTTAAATAATGATGTGCAATATGTAGCATCGCCTACAGAACCTTGTGAAAAAGATTAAAATAAGGCCTGATGATTATATATTCCCATGAAGTAAACGAACCTGCTTCCTGAAGCGTAGCAGCGTGGCAGGATAGCTCCTAAACTAAAAACGGGGTAAAAAAGAACTGCGTCAGAAAGAGGAAATAATGTGTCTGCATTCATGCGCTGCGCAACATTTAGTCTGTCATCCCTCTTAGGCGAATAAGTCATATTCATAATACGTTGTGCTCAGGAAATTCTGGGCGCGTGCGCCATGTTCTTCGGGGCACAGTCGCGGAATCGTCTGCTAGCGACAGGAGAGGCTTGGAGGCCGTCGGTGATGTTGCTTTCGGGCCAATGAAACGCAGCAGTTTCCGGCAACCATGTTTGCTGCAGGTTTGTTGCGCTAATAACCCGACGTTATTAGAGGTGTACCGCGCGTGACCTTCTGGAGACGCGCAGTGCACATGCACGGTTTTTAAATAAACTGATGATCACACTCTAATCACGCCATCGTCTTGTGCATTCTTTTGAACAATCACTTTTGTCCTTAAAAAGCCATACTAGTAAAAGGCGATCGATCACGCTCTCTCGTGTTGTGTGATGTACCCGTCTGTTCAAAAGCGCGTGTCTTAAATTATGTCAGAGCACTTGTCACAGGGAAAGCAATTCATATTTGCGGTTGTTGTTGTTTTGTGGGGTTTAACGTCCCAAAACCAGTTCTGATTATGAGGGACGCCGTAGTGGAGGTCTGCGGAAATTTCGACCACCTGGGGTTCTTTAACGTGCACTGATATCGCACAGCACACGGGCTTCAACATTTCGCCTCCATCGAAATGCAGCCGCCTGCAGCCGGGATTCGATCCCGCGATCCTCGGATCAGCAGCCGAGTACCTTAGCCACTAGACCACCGTGGCGGGGCTTCATATTTGCGGTGAAAAATAGGAACGAGGCTAAATGGCGTTCTCTTATGCGTCTACCACAGTTCCAAACGCACTCACTGCTAGTATCCTTGATGAGACCGCTTTGGCGGCGGCGACAGTAACTTTTTTTCAACTTTCAGACAATCAAAAGATCTTGTAAAAACAGTGTCGCATCGTTCTTGGTGTAGTCGCAGATGTCCACTGCGTGCACAGCGGCGCGTAGCAGTGGGAAAACATCGCTGAGCGGCGACAAAAAAGCAGCAGGCAGCAGCTGATATATGCTTAGATGCCGCAGGTTTCGGTTTCTGGTGCCCTGAAAAACATGGCGGGTGACGCTTACGAGGTTGTCGACCGATGGTGCTTCACTTTTTGAATATGCGTAATTAGGGATATTGCGCGAAATGTAGCATGGCGCATGAGTAACAAATGTGTCAACGTGTTAAAGGGAGGGTCAGTATTGTGCGCATCAAACCGGACAAAATTTGCATACACATGGCCGCTCAATACCAGTAGCCTCCCTAATATTACGTCGACGTACCACTGCAATGTTCTTCGTTTCCTTATTTTAAGTGGTCGTTGCGTACCGGAGGCGTCATCAAGGCGTCATTTAAGTTCCTGTAGTATCACATGCCATCACGCTGCACGGTTTGTCAAAGTAATATTCAAGCTATGACAAGGGAGGGTTGTTCTAATTACTTAACGCATGCAAAGCCATATAGTTCAGGGGGAAAGAGACACCTCACGCTGCTAAGTTCTTGAAATAAGCGACACAACTTCATCGAATACAACGCCTTTGTGGTGGCTCTTGAAATTGCCGAATTTTCTTCTTTGAGTACTACGAGAGATGACGTTTTTGTTCCAATACGCGTAGGAATTTCTTATTCTATTGCAGTGGCTGTCTCTTTCTCTAATTCTGGTTTTATTTTGCGAATATACGAGGCGCTTCGGTACGTTTAGAATAGACAATGCGGGACAGTATTCTTACGTATTGCTTTGTTTTCAGTGAGTAAAAAAGTATTTAGCATATAATGAACCGATTTGCAATCATTGTGCATTTGCTGCTCCCTGTGTTCCCCAACCGGTGTCGAGTCTAAAATAAGCTAGCACATAACACACCAAGAACTTTTAATTCGAGGTGTGTTGCAGCATACGCTGACGTGCAGTTAAGATTATCGATATTGCAACGATATAGTACGTGCTCTTTAGGTAGTTCGTGTGTTTCGGAAGCGTGTACTTCAACGGTAAAATACAGTGACGCATATAAGGGATAATAAAGACGGCTGCAATTCTCGCACTACTTGGTGTTCGAACTCGATACACAGCACATTACTTAGCTTTAGCAGATGCTTGGATGACGTATATCATAGCCTCATAGGCGATGGTAGCACTTTGGTTTCATCTCGGAACGCCGTTCCAGTACCTTTGCTGCACTTTAATTTCGCTATTATTTAACGCTTTTCCTTATCAGAAGTATTAAAGGAAACTGGCACTCATAATTGAGTACTGTTAACATTCTAGTAATTTCACCGAGAACACAAATGTATTTGTGAAGGATAGAAAGGAGCTACTTGTCATAGTTGATAGCTTCGTAATGACTCAGCAAACGCTGTAGCTGTGACATTTTTGGCGAACATCCACTTATTAGAACAACTTAAACGCAAGCTATCTTTGGTGATGCATTTTCAACACCTCGTGATATGGAAAGATGTTTCTGTAGCTTGAGACAGAGCGTTGAGGCAAACAATCCATCCGGCAAAGACGCATTTCTGTGTCGGGTTCTTAAGCGGTTCCTCAACTCTTTAAAAATGTCGTTGATACTTACGTTTGTTTCTGTCTTGGAACGCAGTTTTGTATGCGATGTGGTGGCCAGCCAGACGGCGCTCCTGCGGGAACTCTGCGATGTCAACCTTTATGTCAGCACGCATGCAAGTTCAGAAATGTTGTGCTTCTCTGAGGTGAGTGTTGGCTTCTTGGTGCCTGGAGGTATGAGTGGAAAAGAGCACCGAGCAGTCATCTATTGGCAACTTTAACTTGCACCCGCTTTCAACACTCTGCAGCATTTACGATTCTGTCGCGTCCTTTGTGGCATATGTGTACATTTTAGGACGAGTCGCTCCAGGGTCGTATGTTTGAGGTGCCAGAGAAGCATCACGCCATCGATAACACGGCAGTGCGAAACTACTCTTGACTGCTGCTTAGGTAAACTACATTTCATTTACATATTCATGTCTGTGCTATTGTTCCGCTCCACGTAGCAAAGAAGCGGCTCGAGGAAGTCGGTTGGAGTGCGATGAGTAAGCTTGGAATAGAAGCTTTAGAACGGGTCCAAACCCTAAATTTCCCCAAGTTTTCCACAGTATTATCGGGCATTCCTGTTCCACGTGTTCCTGTATTATACCTATCGCTTACTATACACACTTAGGAAGCCTGCTTTATGTTGCTCATCAAAGAATGGGTCTTTATTGCTAAATATTGTTAAGTATGGTGTATTTTTGATGTTTTCTGGTGACCAAAATCATTAGAAATTGAGAAGTTAAACAGAAAGAAGAAGTTAAACAGAAAAATGTTTGAAGTAAAGGTCCGAAGCAATAAATATCTGAGTAACTTTGCATGAAATGGTTTTATGTCCGCGCGGAAACTTCGATGCGCCGTTATGGTAGCTGACATAGCATAGAGGGATGTTATACAACACGGGCCCATTTCGCAACACCTCATTTCGTCAGTGTTTATTTTCTGTTTATTTCCATTGGCCAGTCAGCTGTAAAGTTTTGTCACAGATCAAGATTCGATGATATGTTTCCTTACAAAACCTTTGGAAAAAGATGTGGTTGCTTGTGCACCTCGAATTCCAGGATTGGAGGTTCTTCAACAACCAGGTAGTGTACATGATACGGAGAGAGCGCCGAGGTAATATCTTGAGAGCTCCGCTTGGTCGCGAAGTAAAAATCACGGAGAAATCAAAATTATTTTATGTTGAACATTTGAATACACTTTCCTGCTACCTCTACGCATAGTCGCAGCTCGGAATGACGCATCTATCGTAGTGTGGTGCTAACTTTTCTACGCCCTCCATATAGAAAGTAGCGACCTGTGCATACGGCTGACTTTGTGCGCTTCTCGCTGTCTGAGCATCGATATCGATACGCCGTGCTTCAAAGCTCCAACCATAATTCTGCGCTTGGTGATCAGTTCTGGCTGCATTGCGCCGTTCAGCATGCAGAAATAGAATAACGTCACGCAGTTCACGCTGACAAGGAGAGACTATTCGCGGTTCCAACTAAATGCTCTCCACTTGGTGGGCACACATGGAAAGAGGCGATCCACATTTGGCCTTCAAACACCGCATCACGGCTCGCTGAAAAACAGCTGCATAGCTCTTTTATCCTCGCCATGCCGCCGCGCACATGCCTGGAAATGAGACATGCCTTGTGAAAACGACTTTTCTTGTGGGTCTACATGCGTGTCATTGGATGGATAGGCGGTGACATTTTTGTTTCATCGGCTGTCCAGAAAAGCAGACAATGCGCTTTTGAAAGGTGACGAAGTTAACAAAACTTGCGCATCGGCAAAGAAAGTGGCATCTACTATGCTGATTTGTTCCCGACACTTCACTCGCGACGACTTTTTTTTGTGTATTCGGTAAGTACGCCAGTAATGCATGTCTCCGCGCGCGCTTCTTTTTAATAAGCAGGCTGTTCGAACGGCGGGTCGTGCTTTCGTTCATGCAAGCGCCAGCGAAATAGCGACGTCACTTTATATAACGAGATAAAACTACTCTTCGCATAAGTGGCACAGAAGTCACTATCCGCCGTGTGGGGGCTAGCACGTTGCGAAGGCGTCTCGCTGCACGCGGCACCAGACCACCAGCGCGGCTACGCTCCCGCTGAGCTCAAATCCCTGAAGGTTCGCACACATGTCTGCTCAGCTCGGCTTTCCCAGTGAGAGGGAAATAGATTTCCACTATGGAATCCCGCGAACGGCCGACATCTATTTCTGCGCCCCGACGTGAATAAACACTGTATCACAATATTAAGTGAAACCTTACAACATGGTGCGGCAAACGATAGAAAAAGTTGCACTCCCACTCGCAGACGATACCACTGTTTGCTTTGCCGTGAAATACTGTGACGAGAGGCACATTAGTATGCAGCTTGTCTTTATAATTACGTGCGGGGTAGACGCGCTTAGCTTCTGCAGGGACAACAGGAACTACTTTCGAATATACGCACTCTCGAGAATCAGTCCCAATGCAGAGTTTACTCGTAATTGGTGAAGATCTCAGTTGTAGCAGTGACGCAACGCCTTGCACAAATGCTTGCGCCTTGAGAGGTTCTTTATATATACCTCATGAGGCTTGCCTAACAGGTTGGACGTTTCCACGCGCAGCAGAGCTATTTCGGCTGTTTCGCCAGTGGAATCCTTTAAGCCGATTAATATAAGGCGATCGGCAGCAAGCACCTTTTCGCCTTGGACAAAGCGTCGCGATTCAACGGCATAAGTTAGAAACTTCCAACACCGCTAAATGAGAGCGCAGCAGTAACCCTGGATAGCGTAGGTATCTCTGTGTATTTCAGCAGCGTTGCCAGATGAAGCAACGTTCTCTGTAGTAGCGGACTGGTCGGGGCAGATTTATATGCTAACTTCGAGCTGATAGTTGATAATTGCGTCCCCGCGTGATCCACGGGCATGAGGCGCTGCCCAACATACCTGCGCACAGCTTCGTCAGTTTTCACTGTGGTTTTGATTTTGTGAGCACCAGTGCCTAGGGGGAAAAAAGGTGTTGACCAACAAAGATAGGAGGGGAGGGGGGAAAGGTTGCTTAGCATCTCTTTCCATCTCTGTCTGTCTCAGTTTCTCTTCCGCTTATCTACGGCAAGTTGTGTTACAACCATCGGCACATCGCGATCATGTTCCCATAAATGGATGCACGCTCTTCAAGCGTTGGTGCATAGCCTATAGTGGTTATGACGCTGGCCTTCGGACCGTTATTTACCCGTGTTCTAATCGCCTCGCCTCGATAATTATTTTTACTTCATTGATTTATTTGTTCCTCTCTCTCTCCTCTCTCTCTCTCTGCCTCTCTTTCTATCTCTCCTCCCCTCCTCTCCTCATTTGACTTGCTCTCCGCGGAGTTTTGGGCGGTCGCCGGAAGCAGCTGAACTCAAGCTTTAAGAGCTCTGCTGTTCAAGCACTTAGCGCTCAGGCGGCAGCCTTTTAACGGGAAGGGCATAAAAGGCAGCCACATTACGACAAATATATCAGTGGATGTGGCGACTATTTAGAGAGGTAGCTGGAAAGCGTGTCTAAATATGCCACACAAAACTGATTCGAATTCCACTGTGGTTCAGATTTTGGACCAATTGGACCTTGAAAAAAATAGCCCTCGTAATTGACACAGAAAATTTCATAAATTCTTAACGATTGGTTATTCGAAGAACGCAAAACCTCTTCAGGAGAAAACTACTAGAAGGAAGACTGGGTGTGAATCCCGAACGTTTCTATATCCGAAGTAGTCGATTATTTTCACATCCCTTTTGGGGTAAGCAGGGTCTGTACAGATGCTACTGGAATGTGCTTCTGAGTATCCGTGCTATCGAGACCACGCCGCCTCAATAAGAAAGGGAGATTCAATGGCTGTGTGTCTCTTGCGCATAAGTTCACTTAGTACGAAGCCACAAATTCAAGGATTCCAGGAGCTTTGTGCCCGAAGTGTGATAATACCTGCCGTTGATTTAGTTGAGATCAGGGGGCTGTATGCTTGCGATGGAAGATAGAACCTTAGGACTGTTCGAATGCTCAAGCGGAACGGAAGCCCGCTTGAGCATTCGATTCCTGGACGAAACGGGCTGCACTGCCATTGTGATTTTGTTCCGCTTCTGTGATTTTCAGTTACATTCTATGGACGGAACCGCGCGACGTAATGCCGTGCTCGCTGAGAGCACCGAAGTCCATCAGTGCCAGGCAGGAACTCGACACCCACGTTGCACCAACTTCAAGCAGCTGCATTTGGAGGCTACACGTCAGGTAAGACGAGATCCTGTGCAGCGTATACATACTAGGCTAACTGCGAATGTTTATACACTCCTTGCCAGAGGAAAAGAACGCCACATCGCATTCCTTTATAAGGGCTAGCATGTGAATGCAGTGGTGACAACACCTACTGCGTCGTTATTTTCTATACCACTTCTTAGAGTACTGCTCTACCACTTCGCATAGCACTGCAAGTCTATTTCTCAGCAGTTCGAGACGTGAGAGCTGAGTATTTTATTTTGGCCACTGTATTACAGCCATGCTTAGAGAGAGAGAGAGAGAGAGAACACTTTATTGATGAACCGGAGATGTTAGCCTGGTTAATGGCCTGGCTTGCTACTCCAGGTACTAAGCGGTGATTATGATATTTACAGTGATCACGTCAAACACAACACGTACATACGGTCACACTTACTCACACACTCATATATATACATATATACACTATAACTCAGTTTACAGCGTTTCATTGAGGCATGTTGCCCGTAGAAACGCTATCAGCGCCTTGGTGCTACGTAGTGCGCAGGCGCTGTCTTGCCACGGGCCTAGGAGATGCCGCAGCTCCAAGGTCGTACCGTGTGGCAAGTGAAGCGCTGCCTTCAGAGTCTTTCTATCCGACTCGTAGCGCTGGCAGTTGCATGCTTATAAGTGCGCTGTAAGAAATGCGATAGATCGGGGAGCCGGGATCCATTATTGAGCCGATGCGGACGCAGACCACCACCACGGCTCGGCGGTAATTTTGGAAGCTGAGTGTTTTGCCCATCTGGGTGGGCGTAAACAGCACTTGCTACCAAATACAGAGCTTGACACTCATGAAGGGCGCGCTAAAAGCAGCGAGTACTTAGCGTTTTTCAGTTGTATACCCTGCGGATGATGGTTATTGTGGGATTTAGGTCTCCTGCCAGCGCGAAGCCTTCGTAGTGTCGTGACGGCTAGAAAAAAAAAAGAATATTAAAGGGGTCCATCAAGGCTCTTTTATCATCGAAAACAGTGCCCATCACACTTAGAGGCTCCTACCTGAGCCAACTATTATCGAGCTACACAACCCAGGCAATATCCATTTTCAATTTATGGACTACAACCGCAGTCCCCCTGCTACTGTTTCAGTTAATTGCGTCGCCACGAGGAGAGACTACGTTGCACGTCGCCTGACTTTTTTTGTGTATGTGCGTTGCTGAATGTAGATACATGTCCTGTATTTGTTGAACAAAATACGAAAAATAACGCGTTACTAGGCATTTTTCTGCTATCAGCCAGCCCAATCTAGTTCGGCTTCCAGAGACTCAGTCTGTGCTCCCTGTGGCGTAGTTTGTTGAAAGAAGAGCAGGTGATTTCCAAATGTATTTTCAAAGTCTGTTGGGTGAAGCGCGATAATTTCGCTCACGCGTTCACAGAAGCCTCAAGGACTGATCAGCCCCATTTACTCACCATGTTCAAAAGTGTTCTTCGTCCGCTTAAAAGAAAAGGATAGCTTTCTTCATACCGTCTTTCATGTGCCCGCTATTATTGCTATGGTGTTGATTTCATGCATGACTGACGTGTGCACATATGCTATTCGTAAAGGCTCTCAAAATTATGGAGGTAATCAGACGAAAATTTCCGCACCGTTCTCCAATGCAGCAAAACCTGATTCTAGTCACGTGAGCCAGAACACCTGGGCAATGTTTAACAGCATTTACTGGCTACGAGCACTTCTGCTCATTAGGGCACTGCAGGCGGGTGCTGAGGTGCTGCAAGTTACGGACACAATTACGTTTTCTTTTTCTTTCGAAGAGTTGGGGGCACAAGATTTTCGAACCAAAACTTTCCCGCAGTTCTTGTTCCAGATATATGAACACTCGTTATCTTAAAACGCGTCCGATTGGAAGAGATCCGCAAGCCTTCGTATCTACAAAACTTAATTAAAACTCTGAAATGCTCATATAATATTAACACTAAACATCATACCATAACGAGATATATGACGCATAGGAAGGACTGGCATTTTCAGCGGTCATGTTTATTGCCTTAATTCTACTAATATCATTACTAAACATTTACCAAATAGACCTGCAGCGAGTATAGCTGATGTATTCTCAGAGCAGAAGCTTTCAAGACGAAATCGAAGCCTGGATGCGACACAACTATGCCTTGCATCGTGCATATTGGTTATGAATTGAATGAATAACAATTTGCATATAACACAATTTTTTTCTTCAATAAACTTCTAATAAAGTAAATTGGCTTTTGGCAAAGCTCCAAAATAATGTACATTGATTTCTCCGAAGTAATACAACCTTCGATGTGTGTACGTAGTATTGCATTGCTCCTATAGACAGTGCATTAGTGCATCACTCTGGGGTATTTCGAAAAAAAAAACACGAAGAATAACAGTATTTCTTGTTATTGTGGTGGTGGGGCTGATAACACGTACGGTAACACTGAAACTGAAAACTGAGTTCTGGAGGGAAAGCTATTTTATCGTTTGGTTGAAGGCATGCAATGATAAGGAAATCTTTTCAGTATATATATATATATATATATATATATATATATATATATATATATATATATATATATATATATATATGTCATGTCTTGTCATGTCTTGAAAAAGGTCGGGCTCCGATCGAAACGTTCTCCGACCGAAACTTTGATGTAATAAACCGTCGTTCTCTAAGAGGCGCATCGTCAATTCTGTTATAAACTGGCGGCAACCCAAGCTATTTTTGCATATATATATATATATATATATATATATATATATATATATATATATATATATATATATAATTGCGCTGTGCGTTCAAACGTCGCACTTGTTCGGAGACCCCCATCAGATATTTTTTAAGGATAAAGAGCCTTTCCAGTGAGCCTGAAGTTGAACAAGACAACTGTTCATGCGTAGCAGGCCTCTCCGAAGCATGCAAGCACTTGTACGCGGCGTTGCTCCATTGAGTACAAATGCGTACTATGCGCAGTGCCGTAAAATAAACTTAGAGGCGCGGTGAACAGGTCGAGGGCTCAAAAGTTGGAACGAGCGCAATGAATCTTGAATTGCCACCAGATGAACTCGAAATGCAAACGCGATACGTCAAACGATCACACATTACCTCCTTAACCACCAAACAAATTACGAGGCGCAGCACGCGCATGGGACGAAGAAGGCGAACAAAGGCAAGCGCTCGCTTTATATCTACTTATTACAATGCATGCGGGCAAAAGTACGCCAGCAATCACATTACCGCGCTTCAAGTTGAGCATTGATAAGTTCAGAAAACGTTACCAGATATACACGTATAAACAATGTCGCTATTTTGTTGATGCGCTTGCCTAAACTATACTACACTCCGTCTCTTCGAAAAGCGCGCATAATAATAAACGCGCGCGCACACAAATATAATCTGTGTACTTACCAGGGAGGAAGAAATCGTCGCGAGTGAAGTACCTGGAACAAACTAGCATAGCTTCCGTCACCTTCTTGCCGATTTACAAGTTCCTAATCCATGTTGCCCTGCGCGAAGCGTCGTGTGCTTCTACGGGGAACCGATGAAACGGCGTGTTGCTGTCCTTGCATCGCGATGACACGCACTGAGGCACGCAACAAAAGTCTTTTGATGAGGATTTTTTTCTTTTTCGCGCTGCTTCGAGGCGGCATGGCGTCGATTAAGGAACTATAGAGCTGTTTTACAGCGCGCGGTAGTGCGATAACATGCCGCGTTTCGAGGTCGACCTTGGATCGGCTGGTTCCAGTAGCGCCCGCTAGGTGGCGAGCATTTAGATGGATCGCGAATAGAGTTACCGTAACGCCAGTACTTTTAGATGCGAAGCAGGTCTTTGACTAGCCTGTGTAACGCTGTCCCTCCGTGCGTCCGTACGAACGCGCCGCAACGCGCTCCCCTCGCCGCAGGTGTTGGAGCGGTGCCAAGTAGGTCACGCCGCAGCTGCGCGTTGACGTCACGCTCCCCTCGCAGTGCGCATTGACGTCACTCTCTCCCTCGCCTGCCGCGCTCTCGCCGCAGCGCCCGCAGCTGCCGCCTCGTCCGTTCGCCCGCAACACCTGCCGCTACCGGCGCTCGCTCCGCTACCGCGACCGCCGCTCGCTACACAGCCGACTCGTCGGTTCACGCGCAAAAAATTAACACCATCTTCCCAAAGGGAACCCTGATGGGATGCGAAGCACCCGCGTTAGCGCCGCTCAACCCGCGACGCCACCCGTGCGCAACGCTGCTGCTTCGCATCCCATCAGGGTTCCCTTTGGGAAGATGGTGTTAATTTTTTCAAGTAATCATTCTATTTGAAAATGAACATTCTAGCATCATCTTTTTGAAAATTTCGATTTTCGCCAACCTCGCGCAAGATCGAATGCTTTGCGTCTGCAGTGGGAAGTGGCAAGTAACGTGAGCATAGATGGCGGGCAACGCTAGCTGCCTGCTTGCCATGGATTTCTCTACATGCGTTAAACATTTCCACCTTAAAGGGACACTGAAGCGGTTTGAAATTTTCGAATTTGATGAAAATTTGGAATCCGCGACCTTTTATAACATACCTACGGTGGTTTTTTTCCGCGATATTTAATTAAACAACAGCGATATGAGCGCCCAAACTTGGTCTGAGGGAACGCCCCACGGCGAGCGCGGAGAGTAGGTGAGGAGGATGACAGAGAGTGAAACGCGGAGGAGTGACGTCATCGTGAGGGCTAGCAGGGTAGCTTCATTGGTTTGCGGCTTTCGTTTGCGCACAGCGCAGTGTCAGTAGAGGAGCTTGTGCTGGTTTCTGGGCACCGCACTGCTTTTTTGTCATGCTTGGAGATTTTTCCGGTAGCAAGTTCACTGGTTATGTCACAATGTTGCCTTTGCTGCGGCCTATGTACTGATTTGACGAAGTGGACTTGCCGTACCGAGCTTCTGTGCGTCCTTCAGCTGCGACAACATCTACGTTTGCGGAGCAGCAGCATTTGACAAATTCTCTCAAGATTAGATATCCACTGAGTGGGTCATTGCTGTTAGGAAAGAGAGGAACTTCAGTCCTACAAGAGCAAGTATGCTATGTTCGAGGCGCCTTCTAGACAGCGACTACGTACAAAAACAGTCTCGAATATAATCGGTACGCTCGTTGATGAAGTTATACAATACTGAACCACTACGCGGCCCCTTTTGTGTGTCCGCATATAGAGGATCTCGCCGCAAGAAAAACGGCGGGGCAAACGCTTCACGTTTCCAGAGAGACAGATCGCCGACCGGTCCTCACCACTCCGATCCCGTGGCCTACCTCGGCCGGCCAATTACGTGACTATATATATATATATATATATATATATATATATATATATATATATATATATATATATATATATATATATATATATATATATATACATCAAACCATTCCTGAGGTCGAGAACCGCAGCAGAAAAATACAGGGGCACCGGCTGTGCTGTTCTTTTTTTTTCGCGTAAAAGCGACATTGAGGAAGTCAAAAACTAGTCACACATATCGACGCACAACATGAAAATTTGAGTTAATCATGTTGCAAATGTACGCGCTGATGAGTTTTTGCCGGATTGAAAACAGCGTTATTGGCACCGTATACCTAGCTACACCAGCGTCATATTCATGGGCTGTCAGCGAAGCCTTCATGACGGCGCGCTGTTCCGGTGTGCTGGTCGCACGTGAAGGGGTGCTCTTGTTTAATTATGTTTGTGCGAAACGAAAGAGGCTCATGAAAAGTTGCTTGTGTTGTAGTTCTTGTCTAGAATGCGAGGTCTTGTGAGTGTATGTACCACATGATGAGCGCTGTTCCTGGGCCGAACCTACATGCTGCTCACTCGATCGGATGCTTCATCGCATATTTCTTTAATTACGGTGTGTGGCACATGCTCGGACACACGGCACTGCACGTCGGACCGGTGTGGATACCAGCCGATCGCGATACGTGTATCGTAGTTCTGCTAGTCGACTGCGATGGTAGCCTGTCGTCTGCACCATTTGAATGAAATATACATACCTGAATGCGGGCGACCACATGTAGTTGTACCATAAACTCATCGCAATTGCTACAGTTGGCCATAATAATGGCGATATGCTTATATACAGCAAGAAAAAGAACTGATAAAACGCGCACGGCCGGTCGGCGCGCGCGCAGTAGCACAGCCGTGGCAGTCAGCTCCTCCGAGGCACTCACGATGACGTCATGAAGCTCCTCAACCAATCATAAGCAGTGACACGGTTTTCGTTGCCGCCCATGACGCGCGCCGCGCGTTTTTGCCTAAACAGGGTCATTTGCTCAAGTTTATGCCCATTTTCGACCTGATTTTCGCGTTCATCGTACGAAAAATGATTAAATAGCATGATAACCTCAATTTTTTAAAAAGTGCTTCAGCGCCCCTTTAACGTGCCCCTCACCAGGTCACGCAGCAAATTTTAGTTACATAGTGGAAGTTGTTTCGTGCACACCTAAGGTCATTCTAAAATATAGTCTGATCAATGCGAGGCGGCCCGAAATAATAATACATTAGTTGCGTCCCCGTAATGCGCCGATGAATTTTATAAAGGCTGGCCCATGGTAACTGATACACCCAGTATGTTCAACCCAGTTTGGTGTTTTGGTGTACCCATTGAGTAGTACAAGAGACAGAGAAAAGAAAAAAATGTTGAAAGGTAAGGCCTCACCTACAAACTTGTAGGATTTTTTTCTTTTTCGCGCTGCTTCGAGGCGGCATGTCGTCGATTAAGGAACTATAGAGCTGTTTTACAGCGCGCGGCATTGCAGATAACATGCCCGTTTCGAGGTCGACCTTGGATCGGCTGGTTCCAGGAGCGCCTGCTAGGTGGCGAGAATTTAGATGGATCGCGAATAGAGTTACCGTAACGCCAGTACTTTAGATGCGAAGCAGGTCTTTGATAGCCTGTGTAACGCTGCCCCTCCGTGCGTCCGTACGAACGCGCCGCAACGCGCTCCCTCGCCGCAGTGTTGGAGCGGTGCCAAGTAGGTCACGCCGCAGCTGCGCGTGACGTCACGCTCCCCTCGCAGTGCCGCGTTGACGCTACTGTCTCCCTCGCCTGCCGCGCTCTCGCCGCAGCGCCCGCAGCTGCCGCCTCGTCCGCTCGCCCGCAACACCTGCCGCTACCGGCGCTCCCTCCGCTACCGCGAACCGCCGCTCGCTACACAGCCGACTCGTCGGTTCACGCTCAAAAAATTAACACCATCTTCCCAAAGGGAACCCTGATGGGATGCGAAGCACCCGCGTTAGCGCCGTTCAACCCGCGACGCCACCCGTGTGCAACGCTGCTGCTTCGCATCCCGTCAGGGTTCCCTTTGGGAAGATGGTGTTAATTTGTTCAAGTAATCATTCTATTTGAAAATGAACATTCTAGCATCATCATTTTGAAAATTTCGATTTTCGCCAACCTCGCGCAAGATCGAATGCTTTGCGTCTGCAGTGGGAAGTGGCAAGTAACGTGAGCATAGATGGCGGGCAACGCTAGCTGCCTGCTTGCCATGGATTTCTCTACATGCGTTAAACATTTCCACCTTAAAGGGACACTGAAGCGGTTTGAAATTTTCGAACTTAATGAAAATTTGGAATCCGCGACCTTTTATAACATACCTACGGTGGTTTTTTTTTGCGATATTTAATTAAACAACAGCGATATGAGCGCCCAAACTGGTCTGAGGGAACGCCCCCGGCGAGCGCGGAGAGTAGGTGAGGAGGATGACAGAGAGTGAAACGCGGAGGAGTGACGTCATCGTGAGGGCTAGCAGGGTAGCTTCATTGGTTTGCGGCTTTCGTTTGCGCACAGCGCAGTGTCAGTAGAGGAGCTTGTGCTGGTTTCTGGGCACCGCACTGTTTTTTTGTCATGCTTGGAGATTTTTCCGGTAGCAAGTTCACTGGTTATGTCACAATGTTGCCTTTGCTGCGGCCTATGTACTGATTTGACGAAGTGGACTTGCCGTACCGAGCTTCTGTGCGTCCTTCAGCTGCGACATCTGCGTTTGCGGAGCAGCAGCATTTGACAAATTCTCTCAAGATTAGATATCCACTGAGTGGGACATTGCTGTTAGGAAAGAGAGGAACTTCAGTCCTACAAGAGCATGTATGCTATGTTCGAGGCGCCTTCTAGACAGCGACTACGTACAAAAACAGTCTCGAATATAATCGGTACGCTCGTTGATGAAGTTATACAATACTGAACCACTACGCGGCCCCTTTTGTGTGTCCGCATATAGAGGATCTCGCCGCAAGAAAACGGCGGGGCAAACGCTTCACGTTTCCAGAGAGACAGATCGCCTACCGGTACTCACCACTTCGATCCCGTGGCCTATCTCGGCGGCCAATTACGTGACTAATATATATATATATATATATATATATATATATATCATATATATATATATAATATATATATATATATATATATACCAAACCATTCTTGAGGTCGAGAACCGCAGCAGAAAAATACAGGGGCACCGGCTGTGCTGTTCTCTTTTTTTTTCGCGTAAAAGTGACATTGAGGAAGTCAAAAACTAGTCACACATATCGACGCACAACATGAAAATTTGAGTTAATCATGTTGCAAATGTACGCGCTGATGAGTTTTTGCCGGATTGAGAACAGCGTTAGTGGCACCGTATACTTAGCTACACCAGCGTCATATTCATGGGCTGTCAGCGAAGCCTTCATGACGGCGCGCTGTTCCGGTGTGCTGGTCGCACGTGAAGGGGTGCCCTTGTTTAATTATGTTTGTGCGAAACGAAAAAGGCTCATGAAAAGTGCTTGTGTTGTAGTTCTTGTCTAGAATGCGAGGTCTTGTGAGTGTATTGTACCACATGATGAGCGCTTGTTCCTGGCCGGAACCTACATCCTGCTCACTCGATCGGATGCTTCATCGCATATTTCTTTAATTACGGTGTGTGGCACATGCTCGGACACACGGCACTGCACGTCGGAACCGGTGTGGATACCAGCCGATCGCGATATCGTTGTATCGTAGTTCTGCTAGTCGACTGCGATGGTAGCCTGTCGTCTGCACCATTTGAATGAAATATACATACCTGAATGCGGGCGACCACATGTAGTTGTACCATAAACTCATCACAATTGCTACAGTTGGCCATAATATTGGCGATCTGCTTACATACAGCAAGAAAAGAACTGATAAAACGCGCACGGCCGCTCGGCGCGCGCGCAATAGCACAGC